>JAHPZR010015806.1:45000-92500 GCA_019787425.1 Platygyra sinensis | reverse complement strand
ATGCATTTTAATGTGGCTAAATGTAATTTAGGCAGAGTTAACCTCGAAGCAATGTTGGTCAGCAGTTTCCCCAGCTATACCAGGGGCGGCCCGATGCCTCTAGCAGGGGCACCTCGTGACTTATATACGCAGTGACTTGCAGTTCTTCGCAAAGTGTTGTTGCAATAGCTTGCTGTTTGCGTGCCAGTTTGTGCTTTGGTTTTTCCCTTCCCTCACTCCCTCTTTAGGTATGGGCAAGGTAAGTAGTGGGTCGGTAAGGACTCCACTGAATTGTTCAGTGTGACGGTGTCTGGTGGGGGCCGGTCGCAGGGTTGCCATGGATACCACCTTCTCATGCTAGAGCCTTGCCCGGCTCCACCAACTTTGTAGGCACCAACGCTCAGGCTCATCTATTGGTGATGAGTATAAACAGCAAATAACCTGGCGCTTTAAACTGAAATACATGTGATTAATTACCTTCTTGGTCTTGTAATTTGGTGCAGTGTCTGGACATTCAGGATCATCTGGATCAAGACAAGGTTTGGTCATATAACCGTTGCCGATTCCACCCTTAAAATCAGGCGCAAGGCAAAAAGAAAACAATTAGGAAAGTCAGAAAGTACAGTCATAAAGGACCTTACATCAAACAGAGAGGGCGAATGCTTGACGCGTGAAGCACTGGTCGAGAAAATCGTATTTTATTACGACAGTGTTTTCTAACGCAAGACGGGAAAGAATGGTTTCTAAGCTGCGCTACACTTGCATTACAGCGTTAAAAATCGAAAATGTCCACGTTAAAGTAAAGTAAAGTAACGTAAAGTAAAGCAAATTTACACAGGGTAGTCCATTCAGCTCTAAGGCTGGTCTCTATATAGGGGCCCCATCGTGCTTTACATGAACCCCTTAATGTACAATAACAATACCTCTTTAAGCAGCCACATAAACGCCTCGTAGTCCTGAGGAATCTTGCGGTGCACCTCTTGTATCAGTGACATGATGGTTAGCTTTTTCCACTTCAGAGCAGGAGTGTTCGTCGAATTTTCACCCGGTCTGCAATATATTACACATTTGTGAATTAGGCACACCCAGTTTAATTTATAACAACTGAGGTAAAGTCCCATTTCTGTAATTTAATAGTGAAATTATGCAAGGATTATTGTCTAATTGAACAAACGTGATTGGAAAATGAAATTTTATTTTGCGTCAGTGTTTCTGGACCGAGAGCTTGTGCATGTTTACAAAAAGGTAAACAAAACGAATCCATAGCGAGTAATCTCGAGCGGACAAGGAATAGATCCTCGCTCGATTGGGTCAGCAATCGTAACACAGGACTTGGTTCATCTTGTTGCCCTCTCGCGGATACTCGCGTCTTTTCCTTCGATGTTAGTGTCCGTATCAAAGACGTTTGATATTATTCGTGCTTACTACATAACAAAATACAAGTGTGTAGAAAGAGATTCAATTTGCATGCCATAAACTTTTCCTATGTCACATATTATAACGTGTCACTTACAGAATGAGCTTGACGTGTGGTCCAAGTGGCTTCGCTCCTTCCCAAAAGCAATCCAAAGGACTTATGATAACACATGGCATTAATTGACGAAGGTTCTAACATGGTTGCGAAAAAAAAACTATTACACATTTCAGTGTATCGTGTTGCTGTGGATTGTTGACAAAACGATTAAGAGATATTTACCTGAAATGTTAAACTTGTTTCGTTATGCGTTATAAGGTTTATAATGAATATTTTTTACTTCACTTGCGAAAAAAACTGTGAACTTTTAAAGGAGCTACAAATAGGTTTCCGCTTCTTGGAATTTTCAAGTTCCTCGTTTGTAATCCGTGTTAATCTTCTTAATTCCTAACCATCCTTGTTCCGGTATCGATTATTATTATCTGTGTGATGTTTGTCTACCTCACGACTGAGTAAAACAGGTTTTTCCACATGTTCCGGCTTAACCTCGTTTTTCGCACAGAATTTAGTTTATGCAAAATTCACAGTTTGTTCAAAACTTTGGTTGACGATGTGACGAATTTACGTTATCCTGAAAAAGAAAACAATCAAACAAAAAGAGTAGTACTTACGGGATCATTAAAAGGTGGAATCAGGGTGTAGCAAATATCTCTCAGTGTCCAGGTTCTAAAATAAAAACAATATTTTAAAAAAAAAAAGCATGAACTGCGTGCTTGCTTTTTTGTAATCTTCTGGGAATCATGTTCAACAGGCCATTTCCGAGTTCCCTTGTGTGCTCTGTGTCCAAAGGAGTCGAAACCATTCAGATGAAAATTAGTTCCGTCTGCAGGATCAGTTTCGTGCAAAACTTATTTTCCCATGGAAGGTTTTGCACGAGACTCGTTTTGAAACAGAGGCAAGGGGTAACTGAATTCGTGTGCCTCAGTTTCAAAACGAGTCTAAGTGCGAAACCTTTCATATGAAAATGAGTTTTGCATGCAGTTTCATTTTCATTAGAATGGTTTCACACTTAAACTTGCTTTGAAACAGAGGCACAAGGGAACTCAGAATTGGCCTATTGGCCTCTTCCCGACGAACAAGTTCGACAGTTCGACTGCCCCTTCCAGCGCGAGAGCTGTTCTCCTCTTGCTGCGCGGATTGAGCAGCAAACAATTAACATTCAGTGACTTTATGATCCTACTGTTTGAAAGGCTTTAAAAAAACAGTTTTAAGTATAGTTCGCGAAAAAGAAGTTGACAGTACCGCGCAGCAGGTTGAAAAATCCCTACGCGTTTAGCATTTGCTGTTTTCAAGACTAAGTAAC
Source organism: Platygyra sinensis (assembly GCA_019787425.1). Taxonomy (NCBI): domain Eukaryota; kingdom Metazoa; phylum Cnidaria; class Anthozoa; order Scleractinia; family Merulinidae; genus Platygyra; species Platygyra sinensis. The sequence continues at coordinate 89,744 of JAHPZR010015806.1, read as the reverse complement.
GAGTTTCGATATGCGTTACGTTACCACATGGACTTACTGGCCAAACAAATCCACTGAGACATTACGTGTAACTCGCATTAGAATGTCCAAGTGCCTCTTCAAGGACTGTACAGTAAGGATATTTGTTCCCTCTACGGTGGGTGTTTGTATCAGTAACTCATTTGTCACGCCATAACCTTCTCCAAGCGATTTCTTGGTATATTCTAGCTCTTTATCCAGTCGTCCATCCGCTAACAACACGAACAACAGCCAGGTTAAAACAGTTTACATATTTATAAATGTAATAACTACTGAACTGCGTTTATCATCAATACAATATTTGAAAACAAGATGATAAATTTCGCCGGAGAATTTTGAAAATGCAGCTTCATTTCTACAGTTTGGACTATCGCCCACACTAATCCGTCACGAAAGCGGAGCTTTGCGAAACCGCTCTTCACACCGGAAGAATTTGAAATCACCGGCTTTGCATTTTTGTGTAAAGGAAGAACACTTTTTGGAAACGATGACGTCACGATAATCACGTGATTTTCCTGTCAGCGTTCCTCATACCGTATGAGGAAGACGCTGGCAGGAAAAGTGGAGGCGAGAAACATTTGATACATTTTTGGGACTGGAAACGAGCTTTTGCAAATTTCTCCGTGGTAGTGTCCACAGGGCGTTAATTTGAAAGCATTACGTTTTTCTCAAGTTAAGGCCTCCATACGTTATGAAAATTATCATTGGCGGGGGAAGCCGTATTTGTTTATTTGCGGAATTGGCGGGGACACCGGGAATGCCGGGGTTATCCGGGGTGCAGGGGATGCCGGACGGTGGAAAGAACATACCATAGCCATCTCACTGTTTACAAACAAGTCTTTTAACATTTAAATTTTGCCAACCACAGAACAAAAGAATCCTTTCGACATATATTCGCTATATATCCCATTAAACAATTACATTATGACCTAGGGATTTCTATCGCGTGTGGGCGAATAATCTAATTGTTTTAATATAAATCTACTAATTGTTCAAAACGTAAATCTAAATCCTCTTCACAGACGCTTCAAGCACGCATAGAAATGATCGGCATTTTGTTAACGACCGCACACACTGCTACGCCACTGACTATCTAAAACAGAGAAGACAGTGAGAAGCGTAAATAATAAGAGGGAAAAAGAAAAAGTGAGCGACATTCGTGACGGCAGATTTCCCTTGTTCTACTCCCCTGCTCGCGCGTTATACCAGAAACCAGTTAATTTACACCTAATTATACAAGCAAGAGGCAAGTAACCTCTCTCACCTTCTATCCAAAGATTTTCCACGTTCGTTTCGAGTTTTGCCCAGATCAGTCCAACTGCGAGAACGATCAGCAAAATGAAACGCCTCAAAATAAAGCCTCCATTGTGCCGGTGAGGAGACATGCCGAGTTTTTCAAGGAATGACTGTACTTTCGACTGCACAAACAGAGCTCTTCTGTTTCCCTTTGCCTGGCCCTGAAAAACACGAAAATATCGGTGTTAAACCATATATTTATTCATCTAGTAGTAGATCTGGGGGAGGGGGAGGGGTCCGCAGCAGGGCAATTAACTCAACCCCTCCCCACTCCCACCTCCTTAGCTCAAGTTCTGGATCCGCCAATAGCGATTTTTTAACAGTGGTGGATCTAGGAAAGAGCCCCCCCCCCCCTCCCCCACAGAACGAAGAACAACCAGCAGGGTAAGCAATTACTGTACTTTAGTCTTGGTTGTGGTTTTACTGCTTTATAGTTTAAGTATCTGGTTTGGTTTTGGTTTTAAGACACTACATTGTAACTGTAAGGTCGCTGTTTCAAACTCTGAGAGGAACAGAGATAAACAGCTAAGATCGCGCGCGGTCTGACTACATGAATTTTACTCAGTTTAAACTCTACCAGTGGAAGTCGGAATAAACAGGGTTGATTTTAGGCGAAGCTGGGTAACAGACAGCCCGAAATAGCAGAATTTCGAAATAACTGAGCTCGAGACAATCGATATAGCCTGCGTAGCAGGCGTTTCCAAAAACTTACGCGATGGGAAGTCTTTTGCTCAAGCGAGGCGTGCTCCTGCTTCGCTCGCGTGTTCAATCTCTGCCTGGAAAGAAAAGGAAACAGCATACTCCTCCCCCAAAAGGAGCGCGGCCTCTGGGGACGAGAATGAGGAAACGACTGCTACGCAGGTAGTCTCGCAGCAGCCGTTTTAATTTGGGAAGACTACTATACAGGCTACAATCGATAGTTAATCACTATTTTGCTTCGCGCATGCGCGAAAAATTTGCTTCTGAGGGTCTGGCGTTACTGTGTCTAGATTATCTTAGTAATTGCTAAATCCCGTATTAACTTGCCGTCACGGCTGAGCTGACCGCCAATATCCGTAACCTAAATGAAAAAATCCGGCTCTTATATTCTTAGTAAGTGCTAAATCCCGCGAAGGCAAAGGGCATAAAAATCTCTGATGGTTAGGCCAACCACACGTATGTCAAATTCCGTGCCAGAGCGAACGAACGACGACATTAAAACTGTGTACATTCATTGAGTACGATAATCGTTTTGTAGCAGTGAGCTTGGAATATCTTTTAAACTCCTTGCAGTTGCTAAAAATAGCTCTTTGACCTGCAAAAATTTCAGATAAAAAAAATATTTGCAAAACTTAGCTGACTCCGTTTACTTTTGTATTAAGGTATGGTCGGGAGAAAAGTTTGGAGAAAACTGGTTTCTTCGAGCAATGCTAAAATACAAGGAAGGCCTTGACAGCACAGCACAGCACAGCAAATCTCCGCGAAATCGAAACTGTGTCATCATGTCAACATTCTCCAAAGACCACAGGCCGCGAGTGACTCGAACGCAATGTACAATATCTGGCAATATGCTGAACTGGCCCACTGCATAACTCCGTAATATCAATATTTATTACCTGGTCAATTTCTCGAAGACCTTCATTTGCCCAAACGAAGTCCCTCGACAGAACAGTAGTCATATTCAAACTTAACTGTTGCAGCCGTCGACCACGCGAAGTTCAATATAAAACGACGTCAAAGCTTTTCAAGGCGCGGACATCGGAACGTACAGGACCCGAAAAGCATCGGTTATCCTGTGGTTCCTGATCGTAGAACAGTGTTTCCAGCTTGTAAAGGAACATTTGTAAAGCCATAATCCGTGCTAAGAGCCATTCACTAGTTCACAGCCATAATTTCCCTTTAGTCACATTGGATCACTGAAACGCGATCTGTGCTCTTGTCCAATTTCACCCTGGTTATTGTTTCGATTCTGCGATCCGTGATTGGACGAGAAACTCGACCGCACAAAAACAGTGATGACGGCTATGAACATGATGAGGGTAGCACACGCAGTCCTTTAAACACAACGACGGAAGTCTAACCTTATCAACATGATCATATCTCGTGTTTGCTTGGCTTACAGGCGTTGCAGTTAACATGCTTAATTGCATTTCTCCATCATGCTGGGAGATCTAATATCTCACATTGGATCCAAAAATGTCCAGAAGTGGTCTCTTAACCTTAAAAGTTTAAGGCTTCTTGACGCAATTTTCAACTAGATTTTGTGCGTGGTTGTATTTTGTGTTCTTGCTGTGTGGAATGTGACCTATTGCGAGTTATTTGACTTTAGAATTTAAAAACACTTGTCTCGTGTTACTGTTGGAAGCGCCTTGATGATATCTCGCGGGAAATGTGTGTCAAGTCCTTGAAAACAAGTTTTGAAAAAGTAGGTACAATGAACTGGGCATTAAACCCATCAATTCTCAGGGAGAACGGATGAATTAAGAATTAAGTTTTGTTTAGAGGCCGATCACACCGTGGCAGCGCGCTTTTATTAGAACATAACACCACTGACCGAAGTATTTAAAGTACAAGATTGTTATCTAACAGGCCTCAATGAGTTTTTCCAGCAGTGTACTGAATTGTTTTGTGTTTATCTTTCAATTCGAAATAAGAGCAGATGATTCTATGGCAAAAGAAACAAAAATTAGTGTTACATCATATAGTGATGCGTAAATGCCAGAAAAAAAAAAACGGTACTGCAAATGCAAGGGAAAATGGATTTGTGTTTGAATAACGAGCCGAGGAAGTTTGGGAATTCGAATTCACGCGGGTCCAGCTGTGTAGGCCATTTAGGTAAGACTTTTCATGTCTGGCTAAGAAAAACGAAATGAAATAATAGACACTGGGTCTGTTCCAACCCTTTTGTAAACTCGTTAACACTGGTTCTATGAAAACAACTGTCCTCTAAAAGGTCTTAAAGGGCACTCACTTATCAAATTCATGTCCTATTTCCGACCTCCCCATTTTGAAGATTCCTCATTGCAAAGATTCTCGCTTTTAAAACACGTTGCAACTAAAGATTTCCCATTTTAAAGGCTTTCCCAGCGCTATTAGAGAACCCCAATTCAGAATTATAAAGATTTTTAGCCTGAGGACGGAAACAACAACAACAACAACAATTTTTATTTACCCCATAAACTTACTTACATGCAGATAAATTATTCAAATAGATAGAGATAGATATAGGGGGTCTGGCTGCCTGAAATAACTAGGAAGTTAAAAGGGGCAGGCAGCCAGAATCACAATTCACCAAGAACACCATTCACCAGTAGTCTGTTGTTATCTCTGCCCAAAGCAACAATGTACTGTGAAGTTTGCTATAAAGAACTACAGCTTAAGTTGACTTTCACAATAAATTGTCCAAATGAAGGTCAATCACTGATAAAGGTTGATTGCAAGAAAAAGATAAAGGCATGTTTTTTTTTGTTTTTGTTTTTTTTTCACACTGCAACTTTCGAGTGGTGGGTTTTCCTGTTATTTGACTCAGTGGGTGGGCCATGGTTAGGCGGCGTTTCAGCGTTCCAGTTTGAGATAAATATTTCCTGTCCTTCGGTCTTGGAATTTGTTGCGGTTTTTGCTTCCTTTTTCCTGTTTTAGCCTTCGGGTTTTGGTGATAACAAAACTGATTTTTACCCGGTTTTGGTTGTGTGCTTCATCTCGGCCAATCCTAATTAAGTTCACGTGGTGTGCCACATGGATAATGTTGAGGATAATAAACTGCCTTTCTTGAGGGTAATTAGTTCATATTCAATGTGCAAAATTTCCTTTAGTTTGCAAATTCCAATATGGCCACCATGGAAACGCCTTATCAACATGCCATTAATACGCGCAACCCATTAGGTTTTACCGGTTTCGCTTTCAACCGGCTTTTTTTTCCAAATGAAACCGTAGAGATGCGATCGCAACGCCTCCCCCCCCCCCCCCCCCCCCCGTCCCCCCAATTGCCTGTCATTTCATTTATGAACTTGAGGTTTCCTATGCTCCAACATACATCTTCAAAAGTAACAGTCAAGTCAAGTCAAGTCAAGTCAATTTTATTTAACTTCACGGAATGTTGTGTACCGGCATCAAGTTAGAATGATTTTACAATATTGTTGAACAAAAATAGAAAAAGGAAAAGTAAGTTGTAACAACATATCCTGAAAGTATACGTAGCGACGTACTCGAAAGTAGCGGCCCTGTGAAGATTACCACTCGATTGCAATAAAAAGCCCGGCATATTTTTTAATACAACGTTTCACGCAGTACAATAGCTCGATGGACAATGCATTTTCAAAGACTAACGTAAAAAGTAACTGGAGAGAAAAACTTTATCTTCTTCCTTATTAAGGCACCATAAGGTTTTTGCTTTTGCACTAGTCATAATTAGGGCGCAGTTTTAACATATCAACATTGCATTAGATGAACAAGAGCGCGCGAAAATCTTTGACTGTTTCAGCCACGCAGCCAGTCAGTATCACTGAAACAAAAGTGAAATTGTCTCAACTTTAATACGATGAGAGCCACTTAACGCCATTAGAAAGTGATAAATTATTCTTTCTTCTTACTTACAGTGAAAGATCGTAAAACCATAAAAATCTCTGCGCGTTTCATCATTCAGTCTTAAGTTGTTGTTACATTTATTCATCATCATGAAAACATGCCCCATGTCGCTTGAGTGACCAATTGCTTAGTTCCCCAGACCACTAAGATTGATTTCACTATTGCGTGACCCTGAAGTTGGCAAGGCGGTTCCGCACCGTTCACAAATGAACGAACAACTGTATCTCGGAGACGGCGAGAAATGTCTTTCCAAGCTTCCACAGCTTCACTAAGAGAGAAACTCGAAGACCTAAAGCCAAGATTATCAAGGTACTTACCTCGATAATCTCTTGCTAAAGCGCAGTGCCGATGGAACAGCCTGAATGCCAGACTGAACACTGTCAAGAGGGAGTTTTGATCTGATTTCGAGCTTTGCTGTACATTTCTTGAACTTAAATAAATGATTTCTACGGCTTTTGTCTGATAGCAGAGTTAAACGTAATTAGTTGCATTGTCTTATAGTACCAACATTTGGGATCTTTTTCGTTGTATTAAGTCTCCTTTTGCCTGTTAAATCCTAGCCTCTTCCAGGCTTTCGGTAGCTGGGGTCGAGCGAAAGAAAGAGGGCGAGCGAGGAAAAAAAGAGGGAGGACTAAGCCGTTCCTTGCCTTAGTCCTCGCTCGTTTTTTCTCTTGCTCGCCCTCTTTCTTTCGCTCGTCCCCAGCTACCAAGAGTCTGATACAGGCTAGTTAATTCCGAAAGTGGAGGAGATCATGCAGGAAAGTAACGGGATACGGATACGGGATCAGATATTGATAATGATATACAATAAGAACACCTTAATAGAACAAACATCTTTATTCATTTTCCGTGTTCTACAAATATTGAAAGTGGGCTTTATTTAAAAGCCAACTAGACTAGAATAGTGTATCTCTTTTCGCGAATTTTTATAGCACAAAAAACAGAGAAGAAATTAAAATATTAAGAATGACAGAATATATTAAATTCTTCTCGCGCTTAGGCACTCAGAAAAGAGAACGACTACTTAAAGTATATTAAATAATTAAGGAAGACCTTCACGATTTACACTTCACTGTGAATTTATTTCGTTTTGTTAAATTAATAATATAGTTTATTGCATAATAAATAAAGCTCCTTCACAAGGCCATCTTTTGGCTGAATTGAAGTAAACAAATTTCAGTGTAAGAACAATGAAAAATATTTTTTGCAAAGTTTAATAATAGAGGGATTTAAGTTTACGATAGAATTGTAGAACATTTTTGCAGTACTAGTTTTGTTTGTTTTTTATTTTAGATCAAAATAAAGACATTTAAATTGCTTTAACATCAATACATAAAAAAGACTCTTTTCTTAGTTGAAAATATTCACAGTTCCACATTCTGATGGAATATTTAAGCTTGTTTTAGGTTACCAGATTTACTCCTGCCCAGTATATATCTTTGAGGTAAATAACCTGATTTATCAGGTACACTTGACACTTGATTGGTTTATGGACAGAGACACATGAAGGTAAATTTATCATGGCAGTTCGTGGGAACTTTTTAAAATACAAAATTAATACTAAAAAAAACATAGAAAAGTGAGGGATAATAAATATATGTTACATAATGTTGGTGATAACTTGGATCGAGTTGTTCGAAAGATCATTAACGCTAACCCAGGTTTAAAGTTAACCGAATAAATAACTTGCTTTTTATGAAATTACTCTTGACATCTTATCTTTTGTGTAAGCTGAAGGACAAACAGTATATATAAACAGAAAACTCACGGAAAAATACAAAACTGAATTCCAAATTTTTGCTTATCCTGGGTTAGCTTAATCAAGCTTTGAACAATCCGGTCCTGAATATACAGGCGCTTGAAGTACCTTCACATTCCAGAATTACAAATAATAGCTCTTGGAGCCCTGGAAAGAACTCACTTGCTCCCTGCTGAACGAAAATGGATGTTAAGGGGGGAGGGGTAAGGGGAGTCCATTTCAGGGCGTAAGGGCGGATTTTCCACCAAAAGCTAAATAATCCATTTCAATTTTAATAAAATTTACTTCATTTCGAGAACGGCACACGACAAATTATAATTAGATACCAGACAAGTAGGGTGAGGACTCTACTTGAATTTAACCCTGTTTAACAGGCACAGGCCTTACACTTCTCGGCACAGTCTTCCTCAGAGACTTTAGCTCGATTCGAAAACGAGCGGCTCTGAGGAGAGAATTGCATATTCATCGAGAATTTTCGCATACACGCAATCGGTCTAAATGCGTCACTTGGCTGAATATCGTCCAGCTAAAACTCAATCTCGTTCCCAAAGCTTTCGTTACCCCTGTCTAGCGGAACGGGAAAACGAGAACCCTGGTAGCAACCATTTTGAAATAACCGAATTCTGCCCATCCACACTCTCGTTCCGAGAGCCTTCGTTCATTACTCTGCGCATGTTTAAAAATTTGGACCTTCCCAGAGGACAAAATTCTTGGTGCGCTGACCAAAAGGAGCGTGGCCTCTGGGGACGAGAATGGCTAAAACTGGGAATATCCGAGTTATGTGCCCAATGTTCAGAAGATCCCGCGTGTTGCGGAAGATATTTGAAAGATAATAAACAAAATAGCCTCTAATTGACTTTAAAAATACTCTCGGATGTTTGTCCTTGAACTTTTTCCGTTCGTCGAAGCTCACAGTTTTCCTCGAGCTTTGCTTTTGGAGAACTATTTGTTTTTCGAAACAGACAGTGTCCGCGGACAAAACACCTGTACATATTTTCGCGCCAAATGGAGGCTATATTGTTTATACGAGGCCCCATTCGAGAGGAGGTCTGAGTGCCCCATATTCCATCAATTTTTCGTTTAAATAACTCATATCCCGTAAATTCCAGTTTCAAAAATTAACAATTGTCCTACTCGATTTCCAGGGACATACGTTCTAAATCTCCCTTATCCCATTAATTCCCACCCCCTCCCGGCCGTATTACTCATGAACCCTATTACCATGTATTAAACTATTGTTTTACGTCAATTTCTCGCATCCCGTACGGGGAGCTCTATTTTCTAGTTTTTATTACATACGAAGGGTTAATATGGTGATTATTGAATACCAAGCGACGTTCATGACGTCAAAGTTTAATATTATATACTCTTGGCTCTGGCCCTTCGCTCGTCGTCATGCCCACGCTCCTTGGCTCGTTGTCGGAAGGCTCCACTTGTGCCCCGTGTTTAATGTTCTGATAGGTCCTTTCTAGAACGGAGCCATTATCATTTGGTTTCTCGTCTACCTTCTTAACGGGACTAAATTGGCGTTCCTCCAGTTCTAGACTTTCTAGAATTGCTGACTCAGCGGAAGATGGATTTTGAATAGCGAGTGAATTCGATTTGCTGCCCAGGTTTGGGAATTCTGCCGCGGCCTAGCAAAAGCAAAACAAACCCAAATAATTGGACAAGTATAAAAAATAATAATACATTAATTAAACAACTTGCTTCAAATGTGATTCGTGCATAAACTGCTGTATTTTGCTCTAATTATTCTGCAAAGTTGTAATCGCACAGTTGGCTGTAATCGGATAGTTACATGAGCCAATCATTTTAGGTCCTCTCCACAAAATCCACAAGTCACAACATTGATTACAATCACTATAGTAACCAATTCAACAGACTGACTTTGTAAAATTGTGCAGGTTTAGTCTCCGGTAACTGTTTTAAAAACAACTTAACAGCCATTTTTCAAGTCATTCTCCGTATTTTTAAGTATGATCTTCAAAAATGACTATTAAGACGAAATCCGATAGAAGATGGAGCAATTTCAGGTTTGAGTGGACAAAAATCTGTACCAGAGTAATTTGAAATATTTTACAGTCATTTTTACATTTTTTAAAGCTAAATACATAAATAATTGCTTGAAATAACTCCGAAAAATAATTTCCCACGGGAACGAGAGAAAATAAATTTCAAAGTTCAGTGATTTTGTGGAAACACAGGCAAAATTCCATCATCAATTTCATTTCACCAAAACTTTTAAGCGTTTCATACGAAGTTCAACATTCGTTTTCGACGTTTGGTGTTGCTAGAAATGAATTGTTTTGAGAAGATAATTAAAAGAGCCCTACAGAAGTTTGCAATACAATGTAAATAATCTTGGTACAAGATTTTTGTCCACTTGTTACTCCAACGTCTGGCGGATTCCGTCTTAAAAGCTCTTCTTCAAATGAATCTTTGGCTTATGTGGAAAATTGTAATTGTTATGATTAATTGGTAACAGGAAATCGTCTCATGCATCCAATTCAGTCTGTAATCATACTCGTGATTAACAAATCGGATTCCCTCTTCGTGGTCGTCTGATTTTGTTAATCAATCGTACAATTACAGACCGAAATGGACTCCACGCAGTCCTATTACCATTATTAATAAGTTTCTCTCATTGAATAATCTATTGTAACTGACTTACCGCAGCTCCTGGTCCGGCTAAAGATAGAACAACAGGTAAAAACACAACTCCATTCAATGTACCAATCAGAATTAACGCCACAAGGAGGTTAAAAAAGTATCTGTGAAGAAAACGAATTCAGAAGTCATTAAAGAGACAACCATTATACTACACAGGGTTCTTGCTAAATTTTTTCATAGAAGGTAAAAAACCAGAAATAGCAGGTAACTTTGTTACCTGCTCTTCACGCCAGGGGTGTGGGGGCCGCGTAGGCCCCCAGCGGGGTCCAGGGGCAGTGCCCCGGTGGGGTTCCAGGGGGCGAAGCCCCCGGAAGCTACTGGGTTTTCCGTTATTCAAAGTGTCTTTTAACATGACTTGTGGCACCCTTTTTCATGAGCCAACAAATTGTTGTTATAGTCAAAGTGATCATTTTTATTTATTAAATCAGTTATATTAATAGATTATGTTACTTTTCTTCAACAAACTTAATACTAAAAACTACTTTGAAATACTACTAATCTTTGACTGCAACAGGGAAAATACAAGTGCTCAAAACTCAGGATTCAGAAGACACTGCACGGGCAAGCGTTTTCAAGTGTTAACTTGACGTTCGTATCGATCACTGTCGCGTGTCAGCGGCTGTTAAATTAATTTAATACTCAGCAAAATAAAGTAGGTTATACGGTTCTATTTTATTGATTTTTACTCACCACCGCTTTTCTGACGCTTTGGTTGAAAACCAAATTCTAATAGACCTTTCTGTCGTTTTCCACGTGTGGACGCCATTTTTTAAACGTTTCTCAATTGATTATGGGGGGTTTCCCCTGGCCGCGAGAGGAATGGAAAGGAAACATGGCGGACGTCGTTTCGAGGGGTGAAAAAACAAGTTGGATTGCTTCAACAAATGATGTATTTTCAAAGCGGTAACATCTGCTAAACATCTTCACAGCATTGGTTCGAAGGGAAAGCAACTTTTTCCCATAAACAAAATGGGATTTCACCTTTGAACAGACGAACATTCGTTGGATAATTTCGGTAAATATTTAAGTGAAACAGCCGGTAACATTTACCTGAACAGCCGGTAAAAATTACCGGTTACCGCCTCTTAACAAGAACCCTGCTACACATAATAAAAAGTCCCGGACTGGTAAGCAGTTAACATATGGAGTATATTGTATTCGATCAGGAATTCATGCACATAATTTGGGGGAACACGAATTGTATGAAATTTGCTCAAATGACTATGAAGTGGTGAATATGGAATTTATTTAATGTCCTTAGTGGAGATACCCAGGTTTCATTCACAATAATATTTTTTAGAGCTGACCGCGACTTGAGGCGGGCGAAAAGTTTCGGGGCCAGGAGATAGATTCCTTAAAACCGTCTGACACGACGAGAAGAAAAAAGAGCGAGTGAGCCTCCTGCAAGGCGGCATTAAAATGATTTCCCTGCCAAAGACTGGTCGCCACCTATGCCTCCCACAAAAATATCCATATAGGAAAGAATGCTAGGAATTGGCAAATCCTTATTCGTCACTGAAAAAATTTAAAGCCGGTGTCAAGGCGGCTGAGTTTATAACTAATCCTACCTGACTATAAATTGAAATTCGGATCCCGCCAACATTACAACGCCAAGAAACGTAGAAATGGCGCCATCCACAATAGGTACAAAGACTTGTTCAATAGCCTTCTGCATTCTTTGATTTCTGTCTCCTGGAGCGTGTAAAAACGCCTAAAAGTAAAGTACAGATTAATTTTATTATGGAATTGCTGAATTTTATTTTACGCAGTTACGTAGCTCTCCAAACTATTACAAACAGATCATGCCAAGTGCTCTAAGCTGACTAAGCAGTCAGAAGAAAACATTATCGAGAAATTATGGGCAAAAACATGCCAAATTGTCACTTATATGTCCTACGCGTGCCTACGTGCATAACATTTTCCCGCCCTTGGTGCACGTTGCATGTTTTTCCCGCGCTTATAACACTCTTCACCAGTTCTTTTCCGTTCTGCTTAGCTTATCGGGATTACAAGCCCGACACCAACCTAAAGCTGCCCAAACAAGTCATGTGACAGCTCGCAGCAGCAACTGGAATTTTGATGCAATTAAAATTACCGAAGCAAATCCCAAATTGAATTAAAATACTACTGGATTTAAAATCTCAGCTACAACGGCGGAGAAATGTAATTGCTACTCTTGCAAAAACCGTTCAAACAGAACAGCCTTAAATTTTAACTTGTGATACAAAACATTGTTTGGCTTAAGTGTTTTGACAGCGTCTATTACGTTAGATGACATACCATGCACATATGTACAGTAAACTCCACACCAACTCCAACAGACAGAATGAGTGTAACTGCAGGCACAGCACTGAGGTTTATACCAGCCAGACCCATAAAGCCATACACTTCCACTGTGATCATAATCAAGATGATAACAATAATAGCAGCTGCCCAGGGGTTGAACAACATGGCTGCCATTACAACGAAGCTCACCGCCAATGAAATAGAAATTGCGATCAATATTCGCCTTCCTAGCCAGATGTACTGTTCCCAAAACGTGAAGGGTACCCCACTGGGGTAGTTTGGTAATCCATCGTCTGAATACTTGTCACAGATCTCTCTGACGTCCTGTTAAGATAAAGGTGATCATAGTCAGGAATCAGGGGGTGGGGGAAGGGCTTGGTTCTAGCGTTAGGGTAAGTTATAGTGCTGGATCAATTACGGAATGCTCTTTGGAAATTTCTCATTCAAAGGCGAGTCTTTCCGTTTTAAGCTTGCTAGCAAAAGCATTCCGACAAAATCAAATCCCAGCCAAAAATGAATTCACTCTTGCGCGCACGTTTGAACTGAGACTGAAACGGGAGAAGGGAGGGGAGATACAGCCACCTCGCGCCCGCTGTTTCAGAATTCCCCTCTTATATGTCAGCGTGAAACGATAGGTTTAAAGGGGCACTGTCACGAGTATTTTGCTGTTTTAGGTCAATTCTGTGCTAAAATCGTTACTTTAAGGCTTTAATCATACACAAAAAGCTTCTGTAAAGCTACGACGAAGATATCAAATGACGTTTATCAGAGAAGGCTAACCATAATAAATTTCTTGAGGATTTTTGGAATTCGTGGTATCAAAACTTGAAAAAATTGGCCTATTTTTTTCAAATTTCAATCCATTTCCATCCGTGCCATCCGCAGCGACAGGCGACAGAAAACAGTTTCAGTACCTTCAAATAGTCTTCGATAACAAAACTACATCATTAGTTTTGGAATTCAATTGATGTGAAGGCACCTCAGTTCTAGTTTTTTTAAAGTTGCCGAATAGCGTGACAATGCCCCTTTAATCACTGTGGTTTAAGAGAGATGAAGCATTTTAAATTTTTTCAAAAAGTCATTTTTTTAATATGCAGAAGTTCGTTGCTGGGTGGTTTCAATGGCTCCAAAAGAGCTTTAACTTACTTTAATCAGCTTCACAAAATCCTTGGTTTCCTTAAGGCCAATAACGTTGAAGTTGATTTTTGCGAAGGTGATTGGCTTGGCAGCAGGCACTGAAATAAACAAGCGAAAAAGCGTAAGACTGCGTTTCATCTGGTAAAGAACTCAACTTTTTCAATTGATGGTTACCTTGCATTGCTTCGTCATCTTGTTGGCTTCTTGTGTTTGTCCAATCGACTGTCTCTGGTTTGATATCTGCCTACAAGAAACAGACGAACGTTATGTCTAAATCATCCATAGAACATACAGGCTAGCTTAGCTTAGCTCAGTTGGTAGGACACCTTCAAACGTAGACCTCGTGGGTACAAATCAAGGCCGGACCACAAACGGAGTGGTAAAATAACCCTGGTTGGGCGCTAAGAAACGTTCCTCGACTGTAGTAAAGGAGCACAGTCACGATATTTAACAATTATCCTGCGAAATCGCGCGGAATATCGTCTGATACTTAGCCGACGAGGCCGTAGGCCGAGTCGGCTAAAATCAGACGATATTCCGCGAGATTGAGCAGGATAATTGTTTTATTATTCAACAAATTGATAACAAAATTGATTTCCAAGCTCGTAACATTTTTAAACCTTTCTGTCGACATTTTTTCACTTCACTTTTTCTTCCCACGTACGAAGCTACGTATATCGCCGGATATCTGTTACCTACGGATGACAGATATCGAGAGCGTCATGACCATATTTGGATAGTGTTACAATTTGTTGAATAATAATTTGAGTTATTTTGGCCGCTCAGTTACAAAACTACTTTTAAATTGAAGGAAACCTGAGAATAGTGCTTTACTAAGATAGAAAAACAACCAATCGGACAATAATGAGCCATAAAGGAACAAGGATGGTTAAGGTTTGAGAACATTAACACGGATTACAAAAGACGATCTTCAAAACTTTAGGCTCAACTTTTTCAGATGCTCAGTCATGACGTAGGTCCTTTAAAATCATGTGCCAAGGCAGAGACGTTAACTGAGCCATTCTTAGCTCTGCTCACCACAACTAACTGCTCATGTTAGAGCAATGTTTAAAAAAAGAGCGGTGGGTAATTTCTTCACGTTCATCTTACACGGCTTTCTACGAGTGTCAAAGCGATCACTATTTTCAACTGTATATGTTGCTTTTATAACTTACTTGTGAAAACGCGTATCCTAGCACGTCCCTGTCAATCCAAATTGTGAGAGCTTTGTAAAATATTTCAGGACGAATGATTCCAGCGTCGCTAACTAGTTTATAGCTTCGAGCCTGTAAAGACACACATTCAAAACTTGTCACTAAGATGTTACTGTTTGTCGTTAGAATACCAAATTGAGTTTATTCAAGAGCGTAAGAATGTTCTACAAGAACGACGGCTTAAAATGCACCAAAACCGCTTTTAACCCCTAAAACGTACCACGAGTACCCCGCGTCTACTTTATATAAGAGTATCCGGTCATCCCCGTCATTCTGATGACGTAGCTTTACTGACCAACGTAAAACGTCTTTCATTGGCCGTTGTTTCGTTTTCACGCGCAAGTAACGTCCAATCAGAGCCACTACACGCTTCTCTGAGAGGCTACGTCATAACTTTGGAATATTTCGTTTTCGCTGCCTGCTTACCTTTGATCTGTCAATCTTGTCAGTGCTGTCATTCTGAGAGAGTAATTTGTAGGCGATAACACCAGTACTTGACGCGCTATCATTCCAGCCGGAGTAGGTAATGTATTTATTTGCCCAGTCCTGATTGAACGATGTTTGAGTATCTAGACAGCAACAAACATTGTTACGCTGTTATGTGCTGTCACGTCCTACAAATGTTTCAAGCTAATATTAAGAGATAACTAAGCGGACTGCAATTACTACGAAATGGCAAAACAAAAGTTATTAATTGCGTTTTTTTTTCGCCTTATACCTCTGGAAAAATCAACATTTTTCAAGCCGTTTTAAGCAAAAGTTCTTTATTCATCAATTTCTTAAAACATCGCAGTTACAAGTTCCTGGGTGACTCGCCGAATTCATCAGTCATTAGTTCACCTCTTAAGTTTTTACAAGATTCAACTTACTAATAAAAAGTTCTTTTCTTCGCAAATTGCAGACGGATAACGCCTGGCCATTCCTGGGAAGGCCCCTTAAATTGCGCGTTCGAGTTTGTCTAAAATTTTGTACCGTGATTGATTCTTAACTCTTACCATTAAGCCATTCTCGAAAGTAAATCAACCAAAATTTAGGAATTTCTTCTGAGTCAGGAATTCTGATAATATTTGGAATCTGTTGGCAAGGAAAGGAATAGAAACGTGGTTTAGCTTTATGATTTTAAGCCAGTTACTCTCAATCACACCAATTACTGTACGTTACTTGTGTGCAGACACACGTGAGAGCCGGTTTACCATGTTCCTATCTCCCCCAGGTCTTCACATTGATTTCCGTGACGCGGCTTTACCACGTGACCCAAATGGATTGACCGCGGTGAAATATCAAGACCTAGAAACTAGGCAAGGTGACGAGCTGAATCAAGACCGCAGTATACTGTATCCAAGAAAGAGCGACTAAAAGGCCATACGAAGCTACTTTGTAAAATTATCCAAAATATGACTGTGGAGCTTAACACGATCAGCGTTTTCGAAAAGATTCGCTTTCGTGGCAGTTTAGTGTGGATGGTAGGCCTAGCCGTACATGTAGAAATAGAGCTGCATTATTAAAATTCTCCGGCGAAATCAATGTGGACGGCGCCCAAGCTGCTTCTCCGGCGGTCTCTTATGGCAGACCATAGCATTTATCACTACTAACCTGTTTAAAATCTTCATGGTAAGATAATAACTTTTCTTGTTGATAAGCGTAGTCAAATCCTTCTTGTGTAACAAGCGCCATTGGATAAAATGAAAAATACTTGAATTGAGCTTCGACAAATCTATGTGCCACGCTCTGACTTGGTACAACATCTGTGAGCTCCAGACCGTCTTCAACTTGGAGCGCGCCATAAATTCCAACGGCGAGGAGACAAAGAAAGAAAATTATCACAACAACCTGGAAAGGAGAAGTATAATTTAGACTTAAGAAAAAACATATCATTAGAAAGTCTTTGACGGAACGTTTTTACATGAATAATAACGGGAACAGAATGATCACAATTCCGGCTTTCGGACAACGGGCACATTTTCCGGTGTACCATAAGTAGAATTTCATAATCACATTCATAGATTACCTATACAAAACTTCATTTGAATAGATGAATATGCTGAAACAAGAAAAGATCGACGTTCTTACCTCGACCTTCTCTTGGCTGAAATAAGTGGTCGTCAACCGTTTGCAAGGGAGGCACAGTAGCTTCGTCCACGCGTTTAGTTAGCTGAGGCGTAGCGAGAAATAAAAAGGACGAAGCGAGAAAGGACGAGAGGGGTGTTATGCGAGAAACGCAGCGCTTCTCCTCTTTTTTTCGAGCGCTATTCTCTGCGCCGCGCCCTAAATAAATGAAACGCTGAAAGACGCTCAAGTCATAGTGAATGCATGCACCTTTTCACATGGCCTCAACAACCAGACACACCGCTATGGCACGGGGGGGGGGGGGGGGGGGGGCACGACCAGAGAGAGTAACAATTCTCCTAGCCGCTTCATGCCTTAGATAATGAAGTTTCGCACCGACCTCTCGAGCGGCCAAACCGTTTCAAATACGCCACTGAACTCTTAAAATGTTATGCCAAACGCTCACCTTAACAGGAATTTTCCGCAGAAACGGCCCATAGTGAACCGTCGCAAAATACTGAAGAGACAAAGATGAGTACGTCGCTGGACAAGATCCACTACCATTAAAATTCATTGAAGAATCAGTTCCGCTCCCTGGAGCGGTCGAGGCATTAGAGCCAACTTGGTGTCTCGGTACGCTCGCTTCACTGTCATACGATGTCTTTGACTGTTTGTCTACATTACTAGCATACTCGTTGACCAGCACTTCAGCGATGGAAGAATCTGACTTATTCATCACCACGGTGTTGTTCGTTTGAGGCGGTGCGTGACTGTTTGAGAGGTTGGTTTGGGGTGGAACCTTCTCTCCGTTCGCTGTTGGTAACACGGTACCTTCCGTTTGTGTTGATCTGCCAAATTATTTTCAAAAGAATAAGAATTTATTAGTAGTGCTGCCTCAGTGTGCTAGTGAATCGGCTCATAATCAAATTCAATCAGAACTCTATAACACCGTTCACACTACGCTGAAGGATTTTGAAAACGGCGGTTTCACTCTGAAAGCGCATTAAATGTTTCAGTACCGTGTTACAAATACGAACAAAAAACTGAAAAAGATTTAAACTCGAGCAAAACGGTCTGTCTTATATTTCTCAACTTTTAGTTTATTCAAGGCTCGCACACCAAAGCGTGATACACGCGGGCATTCGCGGTATACGCTATCACGCTTCACTCTCCACATTTCACGTTTCACGCTTCGCGTAGAACTAATATTTTTGAACTTCAACTGAAGGACTTCACTGTAACTTTAAAGCCTTAACCGCATATCTATACGGATTAATTTTTACAAGACGTCATATAAGCTTGCAAAAAATCTGCCATCTTGGATTTGATGACTTTCTCGTTATTGCCAACGAGCCAGCCGAGCGAAGACGCTCGGCTGGCGAGGCGGCAGAGAATAGTGCCGCGCGAAGAATGCTGTATGCAAAAAAAATCTCGATCGGCGACCGAAAAGTGTAAGTGTAATGTAAGTGTAAGGTGTAAGGTCTAAGACCCCCGGTTTTAGCCAATTGCAAGGACGGAACTATTCGAGCCATTGTAGTTTTAGCCAATCAGCTGGTGCGTTACATCTAGACTTGTTTGGGTAGGTTGTGTTTGATTTGTTTTTGATGTGGAAGGGTCATTGTGAAGCGCGAGTGTTTTCTTTGCTGTTGTCTTTATTCAACTGTGAACAATTTTGTAGTCTCAGAACATACCGAACCAGCGAATCGAATATTGAGGAAAACTGTATGTTAGACAAGAGCAAATCCAGCGTGCAAGGTACAAAATCGACACGAAACCGCGTGTTCACCACAGAATTGAACAAGCGTGTTCATGAATCGAAACAGTGTATGTATGCCTTCTCTGTTTATCCAGATCAAACTGAAAGTTCTGTCGGGCAGCGTTTTAACCACTAAGAGCAATTCCGGTGTTCAAATCTAGCATATCGAACTGAAGGTTCAGTCGGGCAGCATTTCCGAACAGAACTGAGTGTTTATCATTCGAACCACTGGAGCAAATCCAGTGTTCAAATCAAAACACAAATCGAACCTGTTTGCCACAGAATTAAACAAGCGTGTTCATCAAACTAGCGTGTTTACTTCTCTTTGACTTTGCCCATCGTATTGAAGTGAAGTGAATACTTTATTTACCCTCGGATTTTAGAGTAGCTTTATCGCAGCTAATATCTCCGGGCATCTCACAGTATAATATAACAACAAAGGCCAGACCACAACACCGGCAACTTCATGCCCTACTCTTTACGATAAGCGCGTGGGTTCTTTTACTTACCCTGCTAACCATAACATCGAAGATGCAGGAGACAGGGCCTACGGTTTATTATTTGAAAGTTCGACCGAGCGGAGATAGACTGCAAAACCTTCGATCTTTAACAATTATTCAGGGAAACAGTTTCGCGGAAGCTCCGGCAACTCGCCGTCTTAAGGCTCGCATGAGTTCTGAAAAATTTTTATTTTGTAACAATGTGAGCCTATCCGTCAATAAAATTAAGCTCAAATACTATGTCTAATTTTCTTCTTAACAAATACGTAGCGATTAATGCAGCTGTTATAGCTGTAAGATAAAAGAAATGTGAGAATTGTCGCTAAAAACGTGACGTGGGCACCGAGCCGTGACGGTAGCTCTGAAATATTTGATTTTGATAGCCGGGGTTAGAGGTCACTTTTTCCTCTGAAAATGAAGCGAAAAACCCAGCAATCGCTGCTTAGTGCCTGGGACAAATTTAACAGAAACAGAGATAACACAAATGAAGTTAAGTTGTTTTCTTTCGAAAATATAATTGAAATTAGTTCATAAATCTCCAGTGAATGTACGCGTAATTTAATTAGTTCTTTAAACACGACTTGCAACCCAGCGCTTGGTTTGCACATGATTTTCGAGCGCAAATAACTGCAATGTATTTGGAAAAAAAAATTAATAAAAGAAGATTTCAGCAAAAGAAACAAACTTTGCAAGATCTTCTAACTTGGCAGCCGTAAGATATCTATGTTTGAGTAAAATTTGAAAGTGCGAAAAAATTGGCGAGCTTGTTGTTATAAGGCGAAACAATTTCAAAATACGTCAAGTTTAAGTGAATGTATTAATTCTATCACTTTCGAAATCATGGACGAAAAACCGAAACTATCACAAAGGTTCAAAAAGTCGATGATGGCCCGCACGCTCAAAGTATTACAGCACAAATTACACTGAAATGCACCTTCAAAATTTTCTCGGGGAGGCCCAGGAATCCCCAATAAAAGGTGGGCCCTCTCCTCCACATGGCCCCGATAAAACCACAGCACGTATTTTTATAAGCATTGTCCGCCACCTACTCAAAGTTTTACTCCGGCCCTCTACTTCAAATATTTGGATGGACCCTGTCAAACTGACTGACAATGCTCCTCGAATCAGCGTACTCTCAATATCCTACTGGATTGCGTGACGAACGAAAGCAGCCTTACCCCCAAGGGGTGTCATGTTACCGGCCGGTAAAAGCGTTGTTTCTCTCAGTAATGTTTGTATCAGAAGAGAACCAAATACCCGTCATGCTGTATTAATAAACCCTTATTACATCACAAATTATTAGCTCGTTGGCACTCTATCGATAGGTATACCTAGTATAGTGACTACAAACGACACAGTTGATTTTGTAATCAAAACCAAACACATTTCTGAAATCTGAACTGATTCTTTTTCAGCGCAAAACCGAATCAATTTTAAAGGAGATGGACAGCATACAACAAACAGTATCTAACCCTTTAATACAGCAGATTATGTCATATCTTTGATACTGTCTTCTTCTCACGTCGATTGCAATCATGGCAGGAAAGATGATGATGACACCGATGAAATTGAAGATAACAACGACAGCAGCCTATCGAAGAAAAACAGTTTCCTTTATTGACAGCTGCCCGTCAAATGCAAGTATAAAGAACGAAGTTAGCTTAAAAGAACAATGAACTATGCTTCGAAATTTTGTGACATATATCACTCAACATGTAGTAATTAGTTGCCCGTGTTTGATATATAAGAATTATAATATGACTCGGAAGCTTTCTGCCCAAAACTCTGCAAGCTTTTTAAGATTCCTTTCTCTGGTTATTTCCATAAGAAACTTGATACAAAGAAAGGGAAATTTGGCAGAAAGCTTTGGTTCCATGACAGAATTTTGATATCTTGCTTTGTTTTAAGTTTTCGCGTGCAACAACCAATCAGAGACGTGACACGGATCTCTGAAGAGCTACGTAATCAGTATGGAAATATCATGTCCAGTCTCACATTCTTCCAAAGTGGAAACGAATTAAGCGCTTGAAAAGAAAGGTGATTGCTCAGTTAATTCTTTTTTTAATTCTAGTTATATAATGGTTAGGCTTAATGCTGGAAACGTGCGTACACTTCAATTACGGTTGCTACGTACTGTTACTGCATTTACCTGTATAGCAAAATATCTCAGCGCTGGAATGGGAATAAGCGCAGCCATAAAAAACGCCAGCATGTTGTTGAATGACGTAAGGAACACACTGACCCCAGTGGTCCCCACACAGTAACCTACAGGCTCCTCCTGTTAAAACGACAGTACACAATTCATCATTTATGCACAATGTTTAATTTATACACAATTTATAACGTACGTAGAATTTGATTTGTGCACAATTTATGATTTATACAGATTAATTATGCACAAAATTACACAGATAATCGGTCATAAATTTGAATCCAACGGTGTCGCTAAGTGACATGGACTATCCTTACGTTAGTTCCAGGGTTCAAACTCTGCGCACGAAGAGTTTCCGTTGAAAGTTTTAGCGGGAAAATTGAAACATCTGGTAGTGACAGGTTGTCACTGGCAAATGTCTTAACTTTGTTAAGTTCTCCACTTTAAAATTTAAAATTCAAGAAATCTTCCAAAAGCTTAAGCTTTCTATACCCAATGCCCACTTAAATAATTGTTATCACCAACTTTAGCTCGCCCCTATGTATCTTCGTAGCGCATGATTTTACAAATTTGGAAGCGGTAGTCTTGGCGGGGACGGACGCGCGTGACCGCTATGAAGGAAAACAGGAAAAAATTGCAAATTACAGTACAGTTAGAAAATATTACAAATGATATAATTTTGGCTTTCATTATACTCACCATATAGCGAGTGTCTGCTCTTTGTGTTAAGGATGAATATGAGTGTGCGAGCAGAAACATGTCATCTACGCCCAGACCCAGAGCGAGGAATGGTAAAACCTGTAAAACAAGGCCTGGTGTTATTAAACAAGATATTCACATTTAACAATTATTCCACGAGCGTATGTTGGATATGAGATGAGGGAAACCTGGCAATAATCATCTCATATCCAACAAGCACGAGTGGACTAATAGTTTCATTAAAAACGCCCCCAACATATAGAAAACTAAAATTAGACAACATGAAAAACGCCAAAAAATCACGCGGTTCTCATGCAGCACATGGTATAATACTGATATACCATGATGAAATGAAAATCACCAACTTAAGCTCCAATGATCCATAAATAGATTTAGCCAAATTCGAAAGGGGAGTAAACAGTAACCCTTAGAGGAAATCACCAATACTCATTTCACTAAACAAAATGAATTGAACATGCAAAACAAGGACATCGCTATGAACACACAACGCAAATTACCACGCGCAAGTGTCAACAGCAAATCCTGCTTGCTGTGAAAACATAAATTCTTAAAGAAAGGTGGGCGAATGAGACAAATGTTAAGGAAACTTCGTTTTGATTGATCATCAAAATTACAATATAAAACCAAAAAAATGCTTTTGGAAGCAGAACAACGTCCAAAATTTCACCATAGAGGTTCAAATTGTCCAGATTTTAACAGCGTTCTTAAGTTCACAGAATCATGCTTTTTCTCACCTGTGTTGAAGCAGCGTTAAATGTGATGCCACACAGCGCAGAGAAACCTAGACCAGCAGCCACTGAGAGCGTCACAAGTAGAACTCCAGCAAATCCCAAAGCACCATGGGAATTTATTGGATCACACCAGCGCTTCAGAGTAAGGCATGCGTAGACGAGCTGCAACAATAGAAAACAAGTTACAACACACTGACTGATTAGGCTAGAGGATGCCTGTATTGGGTCTTAAGGGAGATATTGGTCAAGCTCTAACACGGACCCGTTTATTATTATGATTATAAATGGAGAGAAAATACTATTGCTATCATCAACGTCTATGACGTTAACAAACCGATTAGTGTATCGACTAGCCTCGATCTCAGGCATGGAAAAAAGAGAAAGCCTAGGTTTGAGGTTTCTGACTCGTTCACGGGTTTTTCTCTTCCTTTTTCAGTCGAAAGAGGAATAGAAAGGACACCAGGGGAAAAACATTGGATCCAAAAGCAAGCCCAGAACTAAGAATTCCCTGTAAGCTGTCACTTGCGTCGTCACGTGTGGCGTTGCGTTACTACATGTATTTTATGTAGTGTTTACCATAAGAATGTAGCCGATAGCAATCCTTGACACGCTAGTCTGTGAAAACTCCTGTAGTAAATCCGTGACAGAGGCTGAGTCGAACGCCAAGACATTGAACTCTTCTGTGTCTGTGACATCCTTGTTAATTTCCTGCTGGTTCAGAGAAAATTGAAGACAGCATGCAAAGCGATTAAAATTACAGTGAAACATGTATTGAGCGGACCCGATTTAAGCTATTAAGTGGTTTGAAACGATGTCGTTTTAAAGCTAGGTAGATTGTTTCAGATTGATGCATTGATTGTCTGGGCGTTACTATGTACTATAAACAGTCTTTGATCTTACACTATGTTACACTGTTCCACAAAAGAAACTATCATCATTAGTTCGACCTCGATCCCAGGGTGAGGCAAAGGAGAAAGCCTGGGATCAAGGTGACCGGAGCTCAGTGAGCGAGAACGAAGTTCACGAAGTATACAGAATGCGTCTTCTGGCAGTTTTTTAAAACTTTACCTCTGTAAAGCTCCTTTGCCATGCCTCTAAGACCTGTTTAGCTGCATCCATGTTCCACTCGACGCTCAAATCCTGGGATTTGTCAGCCCATCGCTTGTACAAACTTTGTGGACCGGTTAAAACTAGAATCGTCTGCAAGGCTTTTGCACTGAGATATAAAGAAACAATTCAATGTAAGTTGTTAGTTCCAAAGAACAGAGAAAATGTTTTTGCTATGTTGTAGTCGAGGGCTCTTTGTATGTCAGAGAATGAACTGCGCCCGCTACAGTTTTTTATGGTCAGTGCATTTGCTAATACGCATGCGTCCGGAGACTCGTGTCTGAGACCAACTCGGCTCTGGTAAAAAGAACGGCTTTTTGTTTTCTTTCCAGAGCGTCTGGCCCTAGTGCGGCAACAAAACCTGAGTGATAAGATAAGGGCAAGTTGACAACGTCACTTTTCAATACAATTTTGAACTCCTGGTCTGAAGTTTTATTACAATAATAATTCTTGGAACTGACTTTTTAGCACAAACAATAAGACCCTTCTCAGAAGCTTCAATTTCCTCGTAGTTCATCAGCTTTAAATTTCCTTACTGAATCGAATTGAGCTTGCAAATCATGTTTCTCACCTTTTCAATGTACTATTACTTTTCTCCGTTCCTCCGACTACCAGCTCTTCTGCCCATTGCATGAATTCTGTAGCGAATCCCCTGCATCCACCAGTTAACTCTTTCTTTACATTTGGCGCCTGAAGAGGGAAGTACAAAAGGGTTTCCAAAATGGTTTTCACTGATTGAGGAAGAGGCTTGACGGCGATAAATGCCTGGTTGGAATTGAGGCGGGGGTGTGTGAGCTGGTTGTTGTATTGTGGCATATAGGCGGCTGGGAGGTTTTGGGCGGGAAGAGGAAAAGGAGAACACAGAAAGTTAGAAAGCTATAGTCTAGGGAGCCAGGGCAAATAGGAAGACATTGCACAACGCTGGGGAGTACTTTGCGATAGCCAAAACAACACAAAAACAAACAGGAGGCCAGAGCCGTATTTGTGATTTCTCGTGTATTTACTAGTTATATGTGCAACGCTTTCGAGTGGTATAATTAACAGCTATTCACCGAAGTGGAGGTGGCTAGCGATGGATATTTACCGAGTCGGGCGGCGGCGTGGTAAATATCCACCGCTAGCCACCAACACTGAGGGGAATAGTTGTTTTAGTATATACTAAAACAGTGAGATAATATACACCACAAAAAAATAATTTGGATGATTTCTTCACTTGTCACGAATGCAAACTGGGAAGCCATTTTTTCTCGAGTTGCTTGGAGGTAAATAGCAAAGGATATTCGGAGTTTGACTAGCCAATCAGAGCGTGCCTTCAACGCTATCCACTGTTTTAGTATATACTAACATGGAATATCCCACGAGCGACAAGTGGGATATTCCATGGTATACCACGAGAGAGCGTTACATAACTATTTTATACCATGACATAGAAAATACATTGGTTAACACAATCGATGCGACAAACTTGCGGCGCATGATGGGAAGGTTGGATGTAATAGTGTCTAATGCAACAGTTTTCTTGCATTCTGATTAACTGTGTTGTCTATGCCATAATAAAAAAAACATGGCCTTGCCATATGTCGTAATCCTGTTCTTACCTTTCCTGTTTTCCTGTTAGGCGCTGTTGTCGGACAGTCCTGCTCTGACGGATCAAGACACGGCTTCTCTTGATAACCTTTGGTTATACCAGCCTGTAGGAACGTAACACAATGAAAAGCTTATGTTTCAAGCGTGAATCTTGAATGTAGGACCCTAGTCAGCCTCCGCCATTTGCGATGCCATCGAAATTATTGATAATGCATGGTGAAGCGAATTCTTATTGTTTTACTGTAAGCTGTGTTCCTGAAGGTATGTTTAATTATCTTGATTAGTTTCACTGTGATTTTTCATCGTTTCGAAAGGCTCCAAGTAAAATATAATAGCCAAATTCTCTCATGTAAACAAAAACAAAGGTGTGGCTGAATAGGGCCATGATGTTAATAGTCTTAATAATGAACCGAGTGTATCCATCAGTGTTCACAAGCTTTCTAGACTGCTGACAGTCAGTCTTCAAGCGAGCGTTTGATTATCCGTGAACACCAAGGCATAAACGTGATTTGGGCGGGAAGGGGTTGGGGCGAGTGCTGCATCCGTGTCTCGTCCCAATCCCCCACAGTCTAAAATGTCTCGTCACATAATCGCCGCCTCATTTCGAGAGAAAAACACAGTGCCAGTAGTTTAGCTGTTTACTTGCTTTCGGACTCAGTACGACAGATTCTTTAGGAACTATATAATTGTATCTAAATCGACTCATGCGTTTTCAAATATGCCTTGATCTTCGCCAATACGATCTCCGGGGGGGGGGGGGGGGACTCTCATATAGAAAGGACGGGGGTGCCCGCCAGAAATTCTAAAGTGAACCCCTAAGAGATACGAAACTGCTTTTAAACCCTGAAAGGTACCACGCGCACCAACGTCCGTTTTATATGGAAGCAAAAGATATATATATGGGGCCCCACAGAAATCAACCATCTGTTATTGAGCTTTTTCCATCTTAGAGCAAGTTTCCAGCTTTGCATACAGCTACGTCGCCTGACAAAACCATGTCAGATTGTAAAAAGTAAAAGTTGTGAAACATTTTGAGCCTCTAAGCTTCTAATTTAGCGCCAACGTCAGGCAACTCGCTCGTAGTTCGTCGAGTGTCGCCAGGCAGGTGAATAGTTCTGTTATTTTGAACAAAAATATGCTGTTCCTCATCAAATTAAACCCAGAATTCTCAATTCTCTATTAGCAGAGCCGGCCAAAATACCATTTGCTTTGTATTTGTGTTAACTGCGCAGAAAATGGCTATTATCCATTATAGTGTCGTTTCGGCACGACAGCAACAGAACAGCTAAGTCAGTTTCACCGCCGCAAATACTGTGGGCGCAGTTGCCGTATGCAAGGAGCTCACCAACCTTGAAAAACAAATCCTTGATTTCCTGTCTGCCTTCAATTTGAAATGCATCCAACAGACCCAGGAGAAAAGCGGGATCGCTCTTTGTCCATTCCAACGGAAAGAGTCTGACAAGAAAACAAGAAATACATCACAGCAAATTCTACAATCCACAAGGAAAGAAATTTCAAAGGACACTTCGGACGAAGATAAAGCTGAACTTTTTAAAAAACAATTACAGTTACACGATACTATAAGTAAGCCTTTCTACCACTAAAAATTAAAAGCCAGTATTTAGACTCCCTAAATCTATGATTCATGTCAAACTGCAAAAGTGTTAAAGGGGGTAAGTTTCTAAAAAACTCTAGTGCTGCGTCGGTGGGAGTATTACAAGATAATTTGGTTTTATCAACTGGGATGATAATGTGAATTGGCCACCGTAAAGAGATTCGGAAGCTGACGTTTCGAGCGTTAGCCCTTCGTCGGAGCGAATGGGCTAACGCGAATTTTTGCGATTCGCTCCGATGAAGGGCTAACGCTCGAAACGTCAGCTTCCGAATCTCTTTGCAAAAGTGTTAGTTCAAAACTAAACCTCTTACAATCAACTTAAACAGTACGATGAAACGAAAACTAAAAGTCGACTTGGTGCGCCAGATACTTGTATTTGATTCGAGATTTCATTGGTTCACTTAGTTCTTTTCGTTGACTGTGATTGGCCATTGCAAACCGGGCGAAATCGGCTAGCGGGCCTTGAACTCGCAAAAATTCGCTTTATAGTCAAACCTAACTGGATACTTACTTAGCTTCGTCTGGTAGAGGAGCTCTTAGTTTAAGAACTTTTCGCGCCATCCCAAAAACAATCCAAAGGAGATATTATGAGACACGGAATAATGGCTGAAACAATCTAAACGTTTGTCAAAAGATGGAAGAGTTACAACATGAACGATAGGTTTTCATAAAGCATTTGTTTCATCAGGTTTTCACTAGCAACGGAGTCGTAGTGGGAGTCCTAATCAGAAGCGTAGAGTGATACGATTTAGTGAAAATCTAACCGACAGAGTCGGAAGCAGGTCACCGCATCCGCTTAAGACTCCGTCGCTTACGATCCAAAGGAAACTAGATTGGCGGAGTTGGAAGCACAAGTGAAAGAATAACCAATCACAATGCTAGATTCCGGCCTTGTCATTGATTGGTTCCTCGGCTTCTGTCCCTTAGTGACTCTAACAATCTAGTTTTCACTGAATCATAAGCGACGGTGTCGTCGATGGAATCGGAAGAAAGCGTTCTGAATCTTCCGACACCGGTTCGGTCGAGCTTATGACTCCGCTTCAACTCCGGTTTTCGATTTTCACTTGGTCTAAGCGCTCTTACGACTCCGACTCCGTCGCTGGTGAAAATCAGAACTTTGTTATTACTTAAGCAGTTTCTTTTTATCTTCCGCTGAGTGCTAGAAACATGCCAGTCATTAAAATGATAAAACACTAGACTCCAAAACAGTCGTTTTCGGACGTTTTCGAAGCGCCGTAAGCGTGATCCTCGAGTGTGAAGCGCGCGAGCCTTTACACTCGCTCCAGACCTTTCGTTCGAATATGGACCGTCGTTCGCGTTCGCAAAAAATACGACTGTTTTGCAGTCTAATAAAACACGGAAGAAGCAAAGAAAATGTTATAGGCAATATTTACGTTTACATCTGATGTACCAAAACAATGCGGGCCTCTGGAAACTATCGTTAACTTTGCTAGTGTTCTAAGAGTTTTTTAACTCTAAGGAGAACGCAGTTGAAGGACCTCAGTCGCGATATATTGAATTATTTTGGCCAAGTACAAGATAATCTTTAAATTGAAGGAACAAGAAAGAACGGGTTTGTCCACATTTCCAAACATCTCAAAGTTCCTAAAAAAATACTCCGCCGTGCGTCATGTTTTCAACTCTTCTAGTGTTTGGAAATGAAGTCAAACTCGTGTTTGATGTTTTTACTTCAAATCGCGTCAACATGAAATTGTACGCCAATTGAGCAGAGCAGATTTGTATGATAAAGCGTTTGCTAAATGTTTTCATTTCACCAGAAGTCAGGTAATAAAGAATATCTTCGGTGCTTTTCATTGAACCAAATTTTCCGACAATTTGGAAACGAGGCCAAATGGTGCCGAAATTTCCTGGGAAAGTTTCTAGAAAATTCAGAAATTGCTGAACTTCTGAAAAGCAACCCATTTAACCAAAAATTCAGAGAGGAAAATCAAATGGAACGGAGTTCTCGGTGAAATAATTCCTAAATATCTGACTATAATTCGCAAGGTTGTCCTCTTTTGCAGAAATTCGAAATTCCGAGAAATGCATTCCATTCGTCGTCACTGGTAAGTTACGGAAATTCAAACCAGAATTTTGTGCCGAGTGGAGAGTGCCCTTTGACACCATTTCCTCGCCCCAGTTCCCCACTGGCCTATTCTCAACTTACCCCGTCAACAAGTGAGATATTGAACTTCGGTACCTCTGGTACATAACAAAGGTCATTATGCGTCCAGGTCCTGGAGGAAAAGAAAAGTTCAGACATCAGTTGAAGAAGCTAATGTCGCAATATTTTAAATCATTTTTTTTCTGATGAGGAAATTAGCTAATCGTTGCAATTTCAAAATGGTAGTTTCCTAAGCTAGAAGGATGGTAAAGAAGTTATTATAAACCGAAGATCTGATCAATGATTCAATAGTTTCGTCGATATGTTTGTTGTGACGGTGTCTTGAATACTAACACTAATCTAGTCTCCGATAGCCGAGTTTCCTGACGACAACAGACGCTCGCTACAGGAGGCGGTAAGATGAGAGACCCTGGGAACGAGGTTGACCACTTCCGACTTACTTTTAGAGCCTCTGTGTCAAACCGAGTCTTCGTGCGAAACAAGTCATATAAAAATGTGTTCTGCCTACAGCTTCATCTTCATGCAAATCAGTCATTTTTATGTGAAAGGTTTTGCACTAGGCCTCGTTTTGAAACAGAGGCATAAGGTTACTCGAAATTGCCTATTCCTGTACACTTGTAAATTGAATGGTTTTTGAGAGTTGTTTGAGTTCCTCTTTACCTAGATCCTGCTATGCTGACGTATTCAGCTCTGGAATGCGACAAATTTTCTTCTCTAGTTGCTGTCATTTTGAATTTGTGTTTGAGGAAAGTTTGGTCAGAGGAATCTCATGGTTATCGTTATGCACCTATCAATGTCAAGCCCGAGGGGGGAGGGGGGCAACCCACGGGAATTTGACTGTGGCGTATATCCCCAGAGTGGGGATTTTGATCGGACATCATGCATTTGATCTTTCAATTTTATATAGTAGAAGAGAAGTAAACCATTTGTTTCTACTAATTTTGACAATTCTTTTTCGCCCGGGGGTGGCGATTTGATAATTTTTTTTAGGAAATGTCAAATCCCCACCCTATGCCCGACCCTCCCCCCCCCCCCCCTCGGGCTTGACACTGATAGGGGCATTACGTAATCGTTTTCAAAAAGCTCCTGGTTTGCAAAATGCTTTTCGTCCACACGAAAAACGAAAAGCCGGCGTTTTTAATTTCTCCAGTTTAAAGAGCGTTTTTGGAAAGCTTTACTTTCGAGGCGCATTAGTCTAGACGGTAGGCCTAACCGTAGAAATAAAGCTGCGCTTTCAAATTTCTCCGATCTTCTTCAGCGTAACGTGTGGACGACCACGGCCCGCATCGGGTAAATGCGAATCGAGAAGTGCTTTGTCTTAAGGGGTTACACGATGAATGGAATACTTACTTGCCAAAAATGTCCACCTTGACATCAATAG
Source organism: Platygyra sinensis (assembly GCA_019787425.1). Taxonomy (NCBI): domain Eukaryota; kingdom Metazoa; phylum Cnidaria; class Anthozoa; order Scleractinia; family Merulinidae; genus Platygyra; species Platygyra sinensis. Next base: position 59,081 of record JAHPZR010015806.1, on the reverse strand, counting down.
CAGCCTGAACTGCCTTTAAATGGCGCTGTAATGAATCTATCGACAAGATGTTGCTTTCTTGACCGTTTTTACTAACATAATCATCATTGGCAGCATGGATTAATAGTTCATTAGTTGTTCCACTGCCTTCTCCAAGCGAATCCTTTGTGTATTGTAATTCTTTCTCTAGTCGTCCATCAACTATTATAACAAAAAAATCAAACACGATTACTCCCACAAATTTAAAGAAAAACCTGGGGGGGGGGGGGAGGCTGTTTGATGGCTCCCTACCAGAAATTACCCCCTTAGAGATAAATTTAACCCTATGCCAACGGCAAATGGCTCTCTAAAGCCAAATCTTTCGCAGATAACTACCGTAAATTTCTCAGTGAAGTAACGGCGGTAGTTTCGGAATAGGCAGTCTTAGGGACTCGTTACTTTCGGCGAATAGAGTTGGTACGACTGAGCTCTTTTTACAAAATAAAACATCCCTTCAGTAAACGTCAAGACGTATTTTTTTTCTTCCAGTTTAGACTGACCTATGTTGCTATCACATTGGTTGGCTCAACATGTCTTGGCGGTGTTGTCAGTACTCGGCGATAGTCCGATATAGTCAGATATTATTGTAGTAAACTGTCTGTACTTCATGAAGCACTGTTACGTTTTTATTTGACACTTACAGGGCACAACATGGACTGATAAAGCACGAATTGACATTTTCGCTCTTTGTGGCATAAGCGATATCTAGGAAAATCACATGTATATATTTGTATTGTCACTGAAAAGCCCCATCAGTGTAGTGCTATTAAAGGTATATGTTGTATAATTATATAATTACCCACTTGTTAAATAACACTGAAAACTCACCCAATTAGGTTACCTCTGAGTGAAAAGTAATTAACAATTATTGGACAAAGTCGAGCAAAATATCGTAATTTGTCAGTGGCGAGCTGATGAATTATTTGCCGAAGCCGAAGGCTGAGGCAAATAATTGTTCGGCGAGACGCTGACAAATCACGATATTTTGCGATAACCGAGTTCAATAATTGTTTTATCATTCGATCACCAAGTTTGTTTTCATATTTTAATCACTTCCTGGCAGCTCAGGGAAGCGATCAGTCATTTTTCTCCCGAGAACGTGGTTCCAATTACGCATGAGCAGAATATTATTTGCAGCAAAACACGTTAAGACGGTACTACGCATGAGCAGACCATTATTTGTAGGCAGTTATCTGCAGGTCACGTGGTGGGCTGTCGGCCAATGAAAAGGAAGAAAAAACTGCATCGAATGATAAACTGTTTAATTTGTATTGCCACTGAAAAGCCCCAGCTTGTTTTGTAGACCGACTAATAGTTGCATGATTTCATCGCGATTCTCAAAGGAGCTAGTCACGGTAATTTAAGTTATTTTGGCCTCGTAACAAAAAGAAAGAAACCTGAAAACAGTAGACTCCAAGATAAAGAAAAAACAAAGATTTATTGATAAACCTTAAAGGAACAAGAACGGAGAAGATTAACACGGATTACAAACGACGAAATTCAAAACTTTAGGCTAAACTTTACGAGATGCACAAACCGAGACTGTAGCTCTTTTAAACATGTTAAAATCGAATTGATACCAATTTTTCTAATAATTTCAAGCAATTTTTAAGTGACTCGATGGCCGAACAAGGTCCTTTCTAGTAGGTATAGACTGTACCAGTAACATTTCCTGGGCTTTTTGATGATCATGTTGTTGCTGTTGTTGTTGTAATGCCAGAGAATATAAATATTCCTGGAGTATTCAGCTCAGAAACTTATATTTTCTTTATTTCTATGTTGATTCTTCGTAATTACAACAACTGCTTTCAATCTTTTAATCTGCATTTTGCCATAAATTTTTCATCAGGAAGATATCCGCTTTCTGAAGCTTTCACAAGGCATTTTCCGACGCTCAATGTTCTCTTTCTTTTCTTTAGTTTTAAAATAATTTACTTACATGTTTTTTTATTATTATTATTATGGCGTGTGGTAACGACCCTCGGGTGGATGAAAAATGAAAATAAAGATGAAATGCCGTCCAATCAGACTTAAAAGCAGTAAAATCAGCTGCTACATTGAAGCAAAAACATTGATCACAGGTCCGCTGCGTGATGCATGAATGGTGTCAGATCACGCCACTCGAAAAACCTCATTTGCATCAGTTTGCATGCATAAACGCGACTTCCGGTCCATCCTATTTGCATCTACTACGCTTGAGTTCCATCGACAGTTTTCAAATAGCGAACTGTTCGACAGACTGGGAGTGATTTTGAACATTAAACAAAGATAATGCCATTAATGCCTTAAATTTTCGTATTGTGTTTAATAGCTGGTGCCGTTGCCATCTTCAAGCGTATTTTCGCTTGAATCGTGACCTCTTCTTGTGAACCCAGGGCGAGCCCATGGCACGAAATGCGATTACTGAAGCAAATCTAATAGTCGCCTGTAAAAACTGAGTAAATGTTTAAACGATCGCACTGTAAACTGTTGAGGTCTGTTTCGGTGAGAACTGACGAAACTAAACTTAAAACTGACAACAAGAACGATGTTTTAAGCAGAAGCTCTATAAAATTAAAAATCGCGATGTCATGGTCGCAAACTGACCGCTGCGATTTTCGACAATGAAATACTTTATAAAAAAGTAGAGTTGGAGGCACTGGCAAGTTGTGACCTTGCTCTTGAATTCAAGACCGATTCTCTTGCCAAAGAAAATTTTTATGTTAGTGCTAGCTAGCGTTGAATTCGATCATTTTTACACCCACACAGTTGGAAATAAAAACCTAGTACTTGTGCTGTCACGTATGTTACAAGCAGATTACAACTCACCTTCCATCCACAATTTTTCCACGTCTGTTTCGATTTTTGCTGTTATGATCCCGACAGAAAGTCCTATGAGAACGAAGAAACCCACAACAAGAACTACCCAACAGTTTCGCCGCGAAAAACATCCCAGCTTGAAGAAAATGGCTTGAAGCTTCGAGCGTATCGTTAAGGCAACTTGTTGACCCATATTTTCCCCAGCCTTTCACGGACGATCTCGAGAACAAAATTCAAATATTGCTAACATCAAGAATGCTTCATTCTACTGTGAATAAAATGTGATCAAGCAGCATTTCCTTGTGGCACTGCTAGAGTCTTCGAAATGTATTATTCGTGCCTCATGTTATATACACTGTCAAGCTCGTAACATATCGCGCATGCAATCGAGGCTCACCGGAACATAGCGCGCTTGTAACACAAAAAAACAAATACGGGATTAGTGATGACTCTGGTGATGACGTAAAGCGTCAACAACTTAAAAACTTCTTTGCGCTTGCCGCTTGCAATGCAAACCAAAGTATATTCCCCCCAAAAAATTTTCATTTCCTAGATAACTAGAAGTGAATAAGTTATACTTTGCCGAAGAGAAGTACGAACCACCACATACACAATTAACCTCAATAGTCGCCATATCTCTTTCGTACCCGACACTAGCTTGATGTAGCAGAGAACAGTTTTAGCCCGACTCTTTCCTTCTTGAAAACTAGAGGTTTTTATACCTCTTTAAGTTGGCCCTAGGTTTAATTACAGTGAAAAATCACATGGTATAAACCGCTACAAAACTGCTCGACCCTACGTAACTCTATAAAGGTGCGATTTAACAAATTGACGTCAGATTTTCATGCGTCTGTCCTGTTATTGATCATGAATTTCGTCATAACATTGTCAAAGGAGCTGTGGATCCACTACTTTGACAATATTATGACGAAATTTATTGTCAATAACAGGACAGACGCCTTAAAAACTGAAATCAATTTGTTTTTAGACTGAAAAACAGTCGTAATTTTGCGAACGCGAGCGACGGTCCATATTCGAACGAACTGACTGAACGCCTGGAAGAGGCTATGCGGGCGTGTGAGGCTCGCGCGCTTCACACTCGAGGATCACGCTTACGGCGCTTGGCGCCTTCCGAAATGACCGAAAGCGACTGTTTTGCAGTCTAATTTGTTCGCTCTTGTTCGTTGACGTATCGCTTAAATTCAGTATAAATTCATGTGTCTGTCTGCTTATTGACAATAAAATTAAGCCAATGAGCTCGCGAGAATTTCTGCAGACGTTTACTTTCGCAGAATAGAAATCCTTGTATGAATCCATGAGCTTGACTGTTCGTTTTTCTCTAAAATTCACAAGAAGGCAAAAACTGAGCGAACGAGCACGATGCGGCGAAGACGCGAGTCGCAAGTAGCCTAGGCGTCAGAGAACGGCCAAAAAGAGAGAGCGCGCTACTTGCCGCAGCTTCACCGTTCGCACCTCGAAGTCCTCGAATATCGCGCCAGTTCAATCAGTTTTTTGCGATCGTCACGCGGATTTTAGGATAAAAGAGAGAGATTTCTCTCAGTGTAGGAGTGCATTTGCTTTGCACACGGGCATGTTCTCGTAGATTTTATTTTTCAATCCCAAACCTCAATTGCAAGGCATTCGCCGCAGTTGCCGGATCGAACTTCGGTGTGGTGGAAGTGTCACTGGCTCGTCGAGAGGGCCAATTAGTTAATTGGACTCCGTTAAAACTTTATCTCAGCACCAGAACAAAGGCTGACGAAAGGCTGACGAAAGCTGTCAGCTTTTGTTCTTATGCTGTGGTAAGACGAAATATCATAAATCAAATACATGATCAAGTTTAACTTTAACCGCCGCCTGGTTAGCTCAGTTGGTAGAGCGCCAGTCTGCTGTGCGGGAGGTCAAGTGTTCGAGTCCCTGACCGGATCAACACTCAGGGGTCTTGAAATAACTGAGAAAAATGTACTGCCTTTGTAATGACATCTGCAAATGGTTAGATGTTCAAGTCTTCTCGGATAAGGACTATAAACCGTAGGCCCAGTCTCCTGCATCTTCAATGTTACATGATTAGCAGGGGACGTTAAAAAACCCACACACGTAGTACGTAGTTCCCAGTGTTGTGGGCTCACCTTGTCTCACGGGTTGGTACTTCACATAGGGATAACCCTCATTGCACCTTTCCCCATTGGACGGAAATGTCCAAGAAAAATAACTATGAAACTATGAAGTTTTGTCTCTTACGCAAAAGTTGATAATCGAAGCAGGAAGCCATTGTGGGCGAATTCCGATTGTCTGAGAGGATAAATTAAACGTCAAACAAAGGCTTCAATAGTGAACAATTTTTCCAGTCCACCCCGGTTTTAAATTTTTGTTATGTTTCTCAAGAAATTAGCCTTTCTTGGGTTCCGCGAACAGAACGCAATGTCTTTCATAAAACAACAAAAAACGCAAACAAACTCCGGAGAGTGCCCAGCATATTGTACGGACTGGAAATCCTCCAATCTCGTTCCCAGAGCCCACGTGCCTTTTGGTCACACGTGGGACGTGGGCACGTGGGCTCTGGGAACGAGATTGGAAATCATAATTAAAATTTCACAAGCTAACAATTTTCTAAGCTGCGAGCAGGCTCACGTTGGAGCGCAGGTGAGAATGTATGTATGTATGTAAATCTTTATTTGAACACGGAAAATCATCAGTTAAGCTTAAGTTAAAAACTAAAACTAATTACAACTGCTTTACATGATTGCCGTGTGGGAATCCGAATTGAAGTACAAGCGCACGTAGCCGCGCACGCGAAATCGAGCGGCAAAGCCGCGAGACGAGAAAGTGTCACCTCTTCACCAGACTCCTTCCCGCCTCATCGCTTTGCTCTTCGTCGCTCGCACGCGTGACTCTAAGGTGAGCCTGCTCGCAGGCTAACAATTTTCCTACTCGATATCCCGAAAAATCTGTTACAAATATCCGGTTTATCCCGTTATTTGTTTGCCACAAATAATATCCCGGATACCGTTAATTTTTTGACCCTTTACTCCATATTTATATAGAGAGTGCCAATTGGCACACAACCTCATAACTTTGTTAATATTTTATAGATTTTTATAAATTTTTGCCACGAAAATTGTCTTGTGATTAAAAATCTGCTCATTGAAATCATAAAATTGTGACCCCCTCCTATCAAAGACATGGTTAACCTCCACAAGATTTTTGTTCTTTTTTGCTGGGGGATGCAAATGGAATGCAAGACTATGCCCTAAGAGCTGCTAAATAAGGAGTATACCTAATATATTGGAAGGCTTACATTTCAGTTTGAAGTTATTCATTTTTGCATTATAAAGCAATTTCTCTCCAAATGACTACCTCCTTCATGGCTGCTGATGTCAATTCTTAAAGAAGGTGATACAGTGGCTATCCAATGGTATATTGCGCACAGACAGTGTGTTTCAATTTGGGGAAAACCGCCATTTTCCTTACGGGGTTATAATATTCCGTATCCCAAAAGCCCCTAAAAGAGCCTCGGTATTTTTATTGCAGCTATGAGATTCTCTACCACTTATAATTCCTCGCGTCGTCGCCAAACGAAGCTTAACTAGTGTGTCGCCTTGTTTTAATGTAAATTTGAGGTACCGAGGTCATGAATATCAGTCGAGGTATGCAATATCGCACATAACGATGTCTTCTAAACGTAACTTTATTCATTAAATATCCGGTAGAGTTTATCAGTAACAATAATTTAATACTTGTTCGTTGGCCCATGATTTAATATTCTTGACCAACGACTAAACGACGAACGGGTATCATCTTGTGTACATGTATCGTATAGAGTCGTCGGCAGTCCTAATGAATCAACTTGAAGACTAGCCTCAGAAAACACAACTCTCCTCTGCCACGTTCAATTCTTTCCCGTGCGAGACTGGACCCGAAAAATTCCATTCTGATGACGTGTCGCTACGAAGAAACGCGCTGATTGGTTAGTGCTGGGTTTTAAATTTTTGCGCTCAAGTTACAACCAATCAGAGGTGCTTCACGGATCACGTTCACAAGACGGAATTTTTCCGGTTAAATCTCGAGCTCTGTCCCTCGTGGGGTGGGATGGGAGAGGAAAATTGAGCTGGTGAAGAGAAAAGCCCGCTTTCCCAGGCTACTAGCCCTTGATTACGAAATGGGTTAAATAAATAACTTACGGACTACTGCCTTGGAATAATATGATACAACTGAGAGGGCAATTGATATAAGTCTTCGGGTAATATGAACCCTTATCATGCAAATTACAGCTAACCTTATTTTAACCAAATGTTCACTAACTCTGTCATCAAGTAAATCTTAAAAAGATTAAGATTATATGCAACTGAAGTAGAACTTTGTATGACTCATTCTCGTCCCCAGAGCCCACGATCCTTCTGGCCTGTGGCAGGGATCGAGAGCTCTGGGAGCAACCATTTCAGGCATGCATCATAGATGCAGACTGCGTGAAACCGGACCGGCAGAATCCGGTTATTTCCTTTGTTATTTCAAAATGGTTGCTCCCAGAGTCTCGTTTTCCGACCGCTGGTCAAGGGGAACGAGGCTCTGGGAACGAGATTGTACATGACTGAAAACAAACAACACGAAGTGAGGAAAGACCCCCCCCCCCCCTCCCCCCCTGGACTTCACCCTGAATGTACACGCCAAGTCGTCACGTGTTGTCTGTTTTCAGTTTTCAGTTCCCAACATGTTCGTTTTATCAGAGAACAGGGGGGAGGGGAGGAAGCGGGCAGACGGGCAGCCTAGAAAACATCGCAGACCCAATAGTCCCTAACTGAGCGCAAACAAGCCGAACTATTGTAAACTTCATCTTAAATATTCTAAACAAAACTTTAGATCGAGCCTTAATTACCCTCTTAATGTACTTTGATTAACAGTGAAACACTAGCACAAACAAAAAAGCCGTCTTGTATCAACTGAAAATTTTCCAATTCTCACAAAGCACGAGACTGCACGAGCTGCCAACATAACGTCACAAAGACATGTTGCTTAGCAACTCCGCTGCTGAAAATCGCAGGCCCAGTTATCCAGGCGAATCGACGTCATATTGTTGGATCATTAACAGACGTCATTCCACGGACCCTTTGCTATAGAGCCGAGCCAAACTCTCTAACCATTTCACTCCCAAGATTTACCTTCAACAGAATAACAAAAAAAGTACTACATATCTCGAATACCTCAAAAGCTTTCATTTGAATGGTCACACAGTAGGGTTTCATCCACAGACTTAAAAGTTAGAACAACCTTGTACAGCATAATAAACAGTACTACATGAAAGTACTGCTAAATAGCTTTCACTTGAATGGTCACACGCCAGGGTTTCATCCAGAACCTCACTAAATGACTCAAGGATTTCAGTTATTTGGGAGTGAAACACGAGCTTATGCATGAAGTAAATTAACAACTGACGAATATCATCAAAATCGCAAACTTAACAGGGCGGTATTTTCCCCAGCATCTAATCGAAAACTAGCTTGAGCAGCGACCAAGACCGCTTTCTTTTCTACTTGACTAGTATAAATAGTGATAAACCCCTTGTCCAATAACTCTACACTGGTCTACTGTGTTACGTAACGTGGGCCAAGCTGGCTGGAAAATGGATAATTACATCGAACTTTGTACACCGATATAAATAATTCGAATATTCCTCGTATATATTCGATTCTAAATTAGAATTGAGATGCCCAACGTCAAACCAATCTGTTGTTGTCCGTAAACAGTTTGGAAGTGTCCAGTAAAATCCGGTTTTACTGGGGTTTTTTTCCTGTACAAAAAAACACTCCTCGTGAATGACTGAATGTTCCTCCAGCACTTTTCTTCTTTGATAGCAATCATGTTACTAACTCGTGAGAAAACACAGGTTTCACGTCACGCGCTCTCTGCGCCCTCGCGCGCACGTCTCGAGCGTACCTCCACTTGACCTCTAGGGTGTCATGTTTCACTGGATGACTATCAGGAAGCAATTGACATTTCACCGTCTGTCTATCTTCTTATGCTATCGCACTCCAAATTCGTGACGCGCAAATCCTCCTCATCTATCTCCTCTTGGTTATGAATCGGCCCAACTTGTGCTCCACCTCGGAAATTCTGAAACGCCGATCGCTCGGCGGAAACTTGTTCGGTATGCACTTCGACCGTGACCGTAGCACGAGCCGTTACCCGAGTCACAGTCGAACTTGACGAATCCGAATCGACTGGGGGAGACCTGCTTCGATTTGCACGCCTGTTACTCCGGCTGTTGCTCTTATGAGGACCCCTCTTATGGCGAGTACGTCTCCCCCTAGAACCAGATGATCTTTCCTCTTCTCTAGCGATTCTCTCCAGGATACAAACCTCAGAGTCCGCAGGAGGAGTCCTCTGTCTACAAGTAGAGCTGGGAAATAATTCTCTGTTTGACCCAGCAGATGACGCTGTACCCGGCGGGGGCATCTCTTCAATCTTTGGGAAAAGAAAAAAAAAGAAAAAAGCAAGCATGCCATGCGTTATCAAGGTTAATAGACATTTTCACAGTTTCTGCTGGGGGGAGAAACAGCAATATTGCAGTAAATTTTCAACCTGCGACTCGGTTTTGTAAATCTTTTACCTACACCTGTAGTATCTTTAGTTTTTAATTCATAAATACAACAGAACTCGGGTATTGTTAGACATTAGATTCGCCATTTTCTGTGTATTTAAACTGAAATTTTTTCCGCGTTTGCCGTCCAAATGAACTGGCGTCAGAGACCGTGGAAAGGTATATTTACAGCCGTAGAAAATCAAACTTTCCAGATTCAAGGGATAAACGAAACCAGCAAAAAACAGCATTCAAGATTTGCTTCTGGGGACGACATGATGACGATTGTGAAATTAATGAGAAGCAGTGTCCTCAGTTTCATCCACCTGCCCGTAAGAACGAGTTCCGATCCACGGGATCCACGAGGGATACCTACCTCAGGTCCAGGTCCAGCGAGAGACAACAAAACGGGTAAAAACACAAGACCATTAAGAGTTCCAATCGCTATCAGAGCAGCCAGCAGATGAAAGAAATATCTGTAAGAAAAAAAATAAAGCTCCGTTAGTAAAGCTTTATTGCTAGTTTAAGATTTTCTAATTTTCTAGAAAATTTCCAGGAAATTTGCCTACTTTCAATGTTACTCCCGTTGGACGAGATAAACGCGGGTTCATAGCTTCGTGAAGCGTGACGGGAATAAAGCCTGGTTACCAATTTTCCGCCATTTTTGAAAGCGGACAACAGTACGCAGGTTTTGTTTTTATCGCATGCGTTCGTCTTTCGAGCTCTTCTTCTGTCTAATAACCGTACCTGACGATAAAATCGAAGTCTGACCACGCAAGCATATTGACGCCAATTAGAGTCGACATAGCGCCGTCTACAACCGGAGAAAACACGTGTTCGACTGCTGTCTGCATTCGTTGATTCCTGTCACCTGCACTCGTCAAAAATTGCTGCAAGAAAAAGGAGAGAAAAGGCATACAGGTAAGTTAGAAAACAGGCTATAGGATGAAAGAAAACTAATTAGAGTCATGATTGTTTGCACGTTAAACTATAGAACCGCTAACTCTTTAACTGGACTAAAAACAAAAAAAAAATTAACGTTTTGAAAAGCTACATGTAGATAACACAGGTAAACCCATGACAAACAGACAGAGAAGTACAGACGACCTATTTTTAAACACGATTAAAACTAAAGCTCAGTGGCTTATGGGGTTTTGCAAAAAACATGACAAAATTAAAATTTTGAATTAAACTTCATACAAGGTATATACAGAGGACCTTACACTTTAAACTTTACATTACTCGAAAGCATTATTTAAGCTTACTTAAAATGCATATGTACACAACAAGATAACTAACGAATTAACGTTGTTGATATTTTCATTCCAAGGAAAGGGCTCTTGTTCTCACTTCAAGTAAAATAAATCTTAACAGAATAGTCATCTTGATTTAAAATACAGTTATACAACATACCATGCACATATGTACAGTAAACTCCACACCAACTCCAACAGACAGAACGAGTGTAACTGCAGGGACAGCACTGAGTTTTATACCAGCCAGACCCATAAAACCATACACTTCCACTGTGATCATTGCCAGGACTATAACCTGTTCAAAAAAAAATTGTTAACTCTATTATCACTTTACAATTTTACTGACAGTTTCCCAAAAAATGTTTATGCCAGCCAACAAAATTCATTTAGCCACCTCTTGTCACCAGTTACAAAATCTAAGAACAGCACAGAAATGGCTTGACACAAAATTTCCTAGGAAGAATATCCTGCCCAGAAAAGTTCTGAGTTGATGGCCATGGGAACACCAGCAAATGAAAACCATAATCTACATATTAATTAATTTTGGCGGTGTTTAAGTTTAAGGACGTTCGCGCCCATTGCTACTGCGCATCTCTAGTGCGCACGCTATTCATTGGTCACGCGTGTGCCACATCATTTTCAAGCACGTGCACCGAGTTGAAAACTCAACAAAATATAGAGCTGATGACCTTTGCGTTAACTTTGTGTGCAAATATTTTTGTTGGATGCTCGGTGACCCCCATTTTTTTTTCGGCAGATCACTTCCTTTTCTGATTCTTTCCATTATACTAAAAAACAAAAAATCTGTACGTGGGAAGTTTTAATTATTTCTCATATACTATTCAAATAGGGTCGAATTGGTACATGGATACAGGTGTGCGTAACTTAGAAGTTCTATTTTTTAAGGCTAATTCTAGCTGACTTAATGACATATGTAGCAAAGATCTATCAAATAGGCCTATATATACTGTGTTAAACACACATAACTTAGATATGATTCTTCAAATTAAAGGGGCTCAGTCACGTTTGAAAAGCTTAGCACAACTTTTCAAATTCGTTGTTTGCAATCCGCGTCAATCTTCTCCATCCTTAACCATCCTTGTTCCTTTATGGTTTATTATCGTCTCTTTGATGTTTTTCTATCTTTACAAAGTGTTATTTTTAGGTTTCCTTCAATTTAACGGTTATTTTTTTCGATGTTCAAAATAACTCAAGATGCCGTGACTGAGCGCCTTTAACTATATGCCGATAGTAATGAATCTGGCCAAAATCGCCTCGAATTACTGGAAATCTTAGAAATGCTATGGTCTGTGATACGCCTTATCTTTAAAACGAGTTTGGTGACCCCTGGTTTTTTTTATGTTTTTAATCTAAACTTATCATTTTCTACCTGCAGACAAAGTTTTAAAAAAATCTGTGCGTGGGAAGTTTTTGGGCGCGAACATCCTTAATATTTAACTTTCTTCGACAAGTAAACGGCCAAGCAAGCAATGTTAACAAGGCTAACAAACTGGCTGGCTGTGACAAAATAAAATTTTGAAACAACAAAAACAAAATTGAGAAGTCCTCCAACATTTTCCTTTGAAAGTGAACCTGGTTCTGTTCTAGTGTACCGGTTCACAAGGGAATAACCATTGTTCTTTGCTTAGGAGTCATTGGTTAGCTGTTGTGTATTGTTTAGTCTTTTGTATCAGCTCTTGTCAACCGGTACATGAGGACAGAATGTTGAACCTCGGCATGAATGAAAATGAACATCATTAACTTAAGAATTGTATATATTTGGCCTAATAGTGTTGCTATGTGACACACTTACTATCAACATCGCTGCCCAGAAATTGCAAAGAATCACAGCCATAACCACAAAACTTGCTGACAGGACAATTGCAACAGCAATCAAGAGATGTTCCCCCAACCAAATGTACTGTTCCCAAAATATAAATGGGATACCACTTGGGTAGTTAGGCACGCCAGCCGCTGAAAACTCATCACATATGGTGCGGACACTCTGAAAACAAGAAAGTATTATTTTACCTCATTTGGCAACCCAAGGCTCCATTATCAGTCACCATTCAGTGAAAAATCTCGGAATCAAATCTCCAGCATTTCACAGTCACACCTAGCATTTGCTTGACTCTATTTTGAAGGGAAACCTCCAGTACAAAGCAAATGCCACTACACTGTAAGTTTTTAGAAGATCTGGAAAAAATTAATTTTGCATAATCTGCCAACTCCTTCCATTTTAGTAATCCCCATTTTTTGTTATTTGTACATATGCATTGTAACTTGGTGAAAAAAATAAACTACTATAATAATACATGTACCTTTATTGTTTCCACAATGTCCTTTGTAGTTCTGAGGTTGATCAGGTTGAATGGAATATAAGTGAAGTTTGAAGGTGGTGCTGGTGGCTCAACTGTTTATAAAGGAAAAAGGAAGCACAAGTTATGAGTAAATTGTTACCACCATTTTTGTTGATAAGCGACTTTCGAAAACAAAACAGCCGCAGAAATGTTTCCAAAATTTCCGTCAATCATACATGGATGTTATTGACAGATTGGATCGAAATCCACCAATCACAGCCTGCGAGCATGACGTAACGAAGGTCTGAAGGTCACATTAGTGGCTGTGATTGGTGGATTTCAATCTGATCTGTTGATAACACGCAAGACTGACGAAAACGGTGGTAACTAATAAAAGTACATCCAAACCAAAGAAAACACGGAATGTATTTCAGTTTATGTACATGCTGTGGTTCAAAGATGCCATGAATTTTAAATTTTTCCAAGCCTGTTTGATTTCAATTCTTCTTTGTCTAAAATTCATACATGAAACCTGGGGCCTCTTTCTTGAAAGCCCCAGAAATTTTTTGGGCCTGTAAAGCCATAGCAAAATCTCAAACCATACGATTACAGAGTTGTTTTATTTACACATACACTTCTCCGTTTTTAGATGCAGGTGAACTAAAATTGGCTTTACAGGCCCAAAAAATTTCGAGGAATGGGCCCCTGGAAACAAAAAAAAGAAAAAACCAAACATTTTACACCAAGAAAGAACTTGATCACAACATACCTCGCATGGCATTGTATTCTTGACTTCTTCTCATGTTAAACCATGATTCCTCCGGTTCTGGCTTGATGTTTGCCTGTGTTAAGTGAATTAAGAACAGACATCTATCAAAAAAATTACAAACTTTGTCACTAGTCTGGACATTCAAGCAGGCCCATGCTACAAGCTAAATTTTGCAAAATTTATCTTTCGCTTTTAACCTTTTTTCCAAAGCTTTTCATACAGAAGAGAAGTGGTGTGAAAAAAATTCAAATATAAGACACACAGGTATAAGGAGATCCATGTGGGCACCATATTGGCAGTTATCTGGTGCACACGATAGTCAACACTGTAGCAGCACCAGGTACCAATTGATCACACACTCAATG
>JAHPZR010015806.1:35000-40000 GCA_019787425.1 Platygyra sinensis | reverse complement strand
ATCATAGGTTTTTTAAATTATTGCATTGCATACTTTCAGCTGAAAGAATACTCATTACTTGACGTGGTATAATCATTATTATTTTTCTTGCCATGAACAGATTATTTGGTGGAAATATTTTCTGGAAGGGATTTACTGATGTATAAATCACTTAAGGAATTCAGAATTTCAAAACATGCAACATGGTACACCCCTTAAAATAAACTCTAAAATAATGATGAAGAAGCAGATGATACAATACAGACACAGAATGAAAGCTATTTTATAGTTTGAACATCTTGAAAAGTTCAGCCTAAATTTCTCAGGTTTGTTTTTAATCTGTGTTAATCTTCTCCATCCTTCACCATCCTAATTCCTTCATGTTGGTGTTTTTTATGTTAGTAAACTGTTCTCAGGTTTTCTTCAATTTAGCACATTCCAAAAATATCTCCTAAAATACCGTGACTGAGCCCCTTTAAATCTCCAAACATACTGTAGGAGGCTCATAATCAGATGAAACAATATTGTTCTTTACAATGTTAAGAGCTTACCAGTAATCTAAATAAAGCTCTCACTGACTCAGAGGAGGATTATCTTCAGGGCTTTTCCTTGTCTGGGATTTTGGGGGTCTTACAAGTATTCCCAGAAATTTTGGTCATTTAAGGATGAACCATTTCACTTTAGAAGGGATGGGAGGGTGATTTGGTATAGGCATGAATTTTCTAAACCCTTGAGAGCACTAGAACTTTTCTTTCTTGGGACATGCGTTTACCTGATATATATGTATTTTCCTCCATGCTTCATAGCTGTTCAATGAAAGTGTGTGAAATGTTTTTGGCAGTGGTTGTGTTCATGAAGTTTTTCATTGGTACCACTATGCTTGAAGGATATTTTTTCAAAATCATCCCTCCACAAAAGTCAAATGAAGCACCCCTTACACTGTAGTTAAGACACTATTGTAATAATCATAGACAACGTAATTGTATGTGTACCTTGTTCTTATCTCTTGCAGATGAGTATGTGTGTGCCAGGAGGAACATATCGTCTACACCCAAGCCCAGCGCAAGAAAAGGCAAGATCTGTAAGAGTTATATAACCAGCATTTCAAACACAAAGTAGCAAATATTAAACAATTAGGAACAAGAAAATATGATATCTATGATTAAATTTATGTATATCAATTGGAGTATGTTAGTATGGTCAGGCGAGTAAGCACTAGAGAAGTCGCACTGTACTTTGGTGCGACCACACACTGTTTATTAGGTGCACAGCCAAAAATCTAGTCGCATATGCGACCAGTTGGTCGTTAACTTTGAGCCCTGTTTGGATAACTGATCTTTTAATTATCATAGAATTTTCCAATTTTATATTTCCATTTTCTTCTTAGTCTAGTTTTTATTGAGAAGATATATCAACCACTACTGACAAGACAGTGTTTGAGCACATTTTCAAACACCTCAAAATCATCAAAAATACATGTACCCTGCCATGCATGGCTCTGGCCTAAGAAAAATCATGAGGAGCCTGGAAACTAACCATGAAACAACTAACCATGAAATCCTTCATGCCCAGCACTTAAGTTTTGTAAGGAATCAAAGGCTCTTTAGAGCAACCTCCTGGTATGAATTGTTTGCACCCTTGAGTAACCTGTGATCTGGTGTTCTTTGCAAAGTTTATAACTTTGTTCGTAGGCTACAGTGTGCATGTGCCGGCATGATGCGGTTTTGTGTTTTCAACTTTATTCTCTGTGTTTAAAAATGTAGTCAAATGCAGTCTTTTATGTTTGATATATTATATCAAGCTGCAACATCCAACTCACCTGTGTTGAAGCAGCATTAAATTTGATGTTGACAAATGAACAAAATCCCAGGCCTGATGCAACAGCTACAGTGACAAGCAGAACCCCAGCAACTCCAAGAGCACCATGTGAATCCACAGAATTCCCCCAGTTAATGAGAGTTAAACAAGCATAAATGAGCTATGGAGAAATGAGCAAACCTTAGATCAGCATATTAGAAAATTTACGCCATTGCAATGTAGTCACTGTGTATAGTGATATACACAGTGACTGTGTTGCAAAGGTGTCTGTTTTGTATATCACTTTAAGGCAAATTAAATGTACCGATTTGTAAAAAAAAAACCTTAACTTTTCACCATAGATAAAGTTTTGCTGTTAAAACATGCTTACATCAGTGAATGGTATAATTTGATGTGACAATACGTTTAGCAATAGGCCACCTCCACATAGCCTTTCGCCTGTGTGACAAAACGACCCTTGATGTGAAACCATTCAATCAATATGAAAATGTGATCCACCCACACATATATTCATGCAAATCAAAATCATTTTGAAACAGAGACACAAGGTTACATGTACTTGGAAACAGCCTAGTATTCTATGTGATGTGCAAAGTAGCTTTCAAATAAAACTGAAACATTACTGGCCGGGCTAAAAGAGCACTTCAGACGCACTCTAAGAAACAATCAATATCAATGGTGCATGCTAAGATTGAAGAAATATTGTTTGTGGAAACGAATGGCTTCTTTTGTTTTGACTTCAAGAAAAGAAAGTCCAGGCCTTTCGTGTACATTACTTCTTGAAAACAAAGCACAACCCAGGGAAAAGAACCCTCAGAGCATTGTTTCTCAAGTAAAACAGAGTCGACAATGCCAAAGTTTAGCTACCTTTGAGCTTTTTCAAAAATGGCGAAAACAATCTAGTGATCAATCAATCAATTGAATGTCATGATTAGATTTCGTAACCTCATTTGTACCGCTACCAAGTTAAAGTTGTATAATGCTTTCATTTTGCCCCACTTACAATATTGCTCTACGGTCTGGCATTTTTGTAGTGCCAGAAACCGTGATAAATTAGAATCTCTTAATAAGCGCGCCCTACGTGTTGTTTTTAATGATAAAGTTTCCTCTTACCAACAGTTATTGTATAAATCAGAAGGATCAAATTTGTATAACCGACGGATTCAAAATATGTTAATTACTGTTCACAAATGTTTGAACTGCAACAGCTCTCCTAAATATCTCAAAGACATGTTTTCTTTGCGTCAGTCTGAATACTCTTTTAGAAAAACGAATATTTTATCGCTATGTAAACCTGTTACTTCTACTTATGGCCTCAACTCCTTTCGTTACTTTGCGTCTAAGAACTGGAACTCCTTACCTGATAATGTAAGATCAGAGTCTACTTTATCTGGTTTTAGAAGACTCCTGGAAGCAATCTCCTTTTAGATTTAGTATAATTAACATTTTTTTTTTTTTTTTTTTTTTTTTCATGTATGTAAATATATTTTTAAGCATGTATACAGATTTATTTTATGTATGTATGTAGATAGATTTTCTCATTTTTTTTTGTTCTCGAAGATATTAGCCTATTAGGCTACTCTAAAATTCGAGTTTAAATAAAGTTCATGTATGTTCTTTCAATCGAGATACAGGGAATCAAGAAATCATCACTGATCAGTCAATCCATTATCTTACCATAAGAACATATCCAATTGCTACTTTTGAATAGCTTGTTTGAGAAAACTCCCTCAACAGATCATTGAATGACGTGGAAGAGAATGCCAAAACTGTTGAATCTTCTCTGCTTTGATCAACTGTGTTAATGATCTGCAAGGAAACTTGTCTGTTTTAGAGCGGAGCAACACAGTCTAATTAAAAACAATCCAGTCAATTGTATTTGTTATTGATAACTCTTTAGATCTCTACAGCCACAAGTCTAATTTAGGATCTTGCCTTTGTTTGTGTGATAAGACCCTTCTATCTGTACATGTTCCTATGGCAAACCGCACTGCACTTGGGACTTAAGATTTCCTTATTTTGGTCCACTTTTATAAAACAATAATTTATTATTTACCCTTGGTCATACAATCAAGCTCTAACTTGGATTTTTTTCAACGAAAGGAATGGAGCCATGCTGTTTAAGAAAATCTCAAATGGTTATAGCATTAATTTCAACAGTTTTAATGGAGTGATCTTAATTTTTTGCATCACTTTTTTAAGATCTTTGCTGAAGTAAGTTAGTTAATTTGATGTAAAGTGTTTTGATATTAAATGCTAAATGTACCATTAGTACTATATGCACAATTACCAGTCATTGCTATCGTTATCATTATCATTCTTCTTACCTTGGTGAACTCACGCTTCCATGCTTCTAAAACTTGTGCTGCTTCATCTTCAGTCCATTCCATGTGGTTCACTTTTGCTTGATTATGCCAATGAGCATAGAGCTGTTGCCTTCCCATCAACATGATAATGCTCTGATATGCATCAGCCCTAAACAACACACAAACTAAATCAAACACCTGCTAACAGACCCCATCTTCTTACTAAGTAAATAAGATTTTAAGGTCATTGACATTTCTGACAGAAAACTTGTCATCGCAGGGCTGAAAATGCAGTCCAACGCCTACGCAATGGCCACCCATTTCAAATGGCCACTCCTATTATGCAACAAGAAATCAAGGTCTCGATGAGGGCTTTTCTACTGTTTGAACCTATCCATTTCCCTGGGGGTGGCTGTTTAATAGGGGCTAAACTGTAGTCCTAACTTACAAGTAGGCGATTAACTATAAGAAAACTCATCAGCTAAGAACTGAAACTCGCTTCATGCACATAGATGGCAGTGGAAATGCCATTAATTGTGGACCCCAAACTAACAGAATGACTTGCATGTATTATCAATGTAGTTAGATCTATCCAACCTACACTAAATTAAACTTATTTTCACTACGCCATGAATTGCAGATCTTCAGATTTATCAACATTGCACAAACTATCATGGCAATGATGCCATTACTTTTAATCAACAAGTTTTCTTTTCAGTAGATTTTCCATTATGCCCATAAGGAAACCACACCTTCTAATAATTTTGCTCATGTTCTTGACTGTTCCTCCCACAATAAGCTCTTCAGGCCATTCCATATATTTGGTAGCAAACCCCTTGCAGCCACCTGTCAATTCCACACCTACGTCAGGTTTCTGCAAAACAGAGGAAAAACTAC
>JAHPZR010015806.1:0-30000 GCA_019787425.1 Platygyra sinensis | reverse complement strand
ATTCCATGGTATACCACTCAAACAAGTTGCATATTATTAGTATAAAGACATACATATATACAGGCGGCAATGACCGTTTCATAGAGACTGATTTACAAACCTAAGTTTGTTAATTATGCATGACTGATGAACACAATAGACCCTTTGAATAAATGGCACCTAAATTTGAATAACAGTACTCATACATCCTTAGCCTCGTATTCATGTGAAAATTTCTTTGTCTTGAAACATGAATGTGAGGCTAAGGATGTACAAGGTAAGTTGTTATTCAAATTTAGGCACCATTTGCATTTATGTTTCCAGTTATTTTGGCAACATAACTCAGTTTGTTTCACTAAGAAATAAAACAAAATTGCAAGCAAAGCTCTAAAACAGGCATGGATGTAACCCTAACCATATGTTCATGCTAGACTAAACACAGAAGGGGAAAGATAAATTGTATGAGAAAGCAAAACTGCCCCAAAGCCTGCACACATGCTAACAGTAAAACAGTATCAGAGGGATATTATTTTTTGGGTCAAGGTTGTGGGGACATAGAGATAACCAAATTCAAAATATGAAGGAGATATCAAGGCAATTTTTTTTCAATTTGTGGAGGTGAGGTCACCTAAGTCATGAAAAACTAAAAAACCTTCAAACAGCTGAGGCTTGTCTCAAATGACCTGTACAAAATTATATCAGGCAGCTGGTTGACACATGCCAGCCAACACATTTAACATATCCTGTTTAAGAGATACAAATCACCTTCAACATGTGACACAAAAACAAATTGACTTACTGGTCAAACAAATCCACTGACACATTTGTGACTTTCATTAAAATGTCCAAGTGCCGCTTCAAGGCCTGCACAGTCAGGATATTTGTTCCTTCCTCATTGGGTGTTTGTATCAGTAGCTCATTTGTGCTGCCATAACCTTCTCCAAGTGCTTTCTTGGTATATTCTAGCTCTTTTTCCAGTCGTCCGTCCACTAAAATCACAAAAAACAGCCAGGTTGAAACATTCTGTCCTCGCATATACAACAACCAAGTTGTCTTTATCATCCACATAATTATATATGTGATTAGACACACATGTATAAGTGGATTGAGTTTGTTGGTTCTATCCTCTACTCTGTGAGGTTTTTCTCTGGGTACTCCAGTTTACCCCTTCTCCCCAAAAACTAACATTTGATTTGATTTGATTTAGTCTTCCCAATAAGTAGAGTGTCTGTGCTCAGCTAGTAAATTTGAGACTTCAATAATTAAAAGTGACCATTATCATTATCATTATAACAGGAAGAACTTGCCTTCAATGTTTGCATTGAAAGTAAATTTTTCAATTTAAGCAATTGGAAAGAAGAAAATTGTCATTGACAAGTACTTGTGAAGAATTTAAAATTCATGGCTGGTATGACGCGGCATTTCATCTCAGCCCTGAGACTCATCAGATACTTTTCGAATTCCAGCAAACTTGTTGAGCATCGCCCTTAAAGTCCCGTTCGCGAAGTCAAGATGTTAGCAGTCTGGCCCTCTATCGCAGAAGGATTCCCAACCGCAAGTTCACGAGTTATATGCAATAAAAATTGTTAAGTACTTGTGAAGAATTTAAATATCATGGCTGGTATGACGTGGTGTTTCGTCTTGGCCAAGAGGCTCGTCAGATACTTTTCAAATTCCAGCAAACTCGTTGAGCATCACACTCAAAGTCCCGTTCACAAAGTCAAGATGGAAAGAAGAAGCCTGGAAAAAAATCAAGTGCTTCAACGGGATTCGGACCCATGACCTCCGCAATACCAGGGCGATGCTCTACTAACTGAGCTATGAAGCCACACATTGGGAGCAAGGTCAATTTATTGAGTTCATATCTCCCGTGAGGAATGAATGAATGTGGTTTATGGTCACCATAAGCACCCTAGTAGAATACTCAGGAAGCGAACTTAGCCATGGACAGTGCTTCTGTCATAATTTTCCATGGATATTGCCTCACTCATTGCTCGCTAAAGGGGGACAAATATGATTCCATATGAGCCAAGTGGCTCAACAGGCCAGCACTTCTCCTGGTTTCAGTAGCAAGAACCAACTAGGAGTATTTCTACTCCCTTCAGATGGGATGCTAGTCCATCCCAGGGTTACCCCCCATCCCTTAGCATGACATTTCCCAGCATCCATTTATACCCCTGGGCAAAGAGAAGCACCAGGAGAGTAATTTAAAAGTGTCTTGCCCAAGAACACAACACAAAGTTCCTGGCCAGGGCTCCAACCCAGATTGCTTGTTCTGGAGTTAAGGACACTTGCCATGAGGCCATTGCACCCTCCACCTATTTTGCTTAAGTATGGTCTTAATTATAAAATGTATCAAAAATAGATTCCCAAATCTCCCGAGTATGTAAAGGAAGATGGCCTGGAACTAAACCAGTTTTTCGCACTTGGATAAACAATATTGGATTTTGCCATTTTAACAGTTGAAAAAACAACTTGCCTTTTTTTTGTCTGCAGTTTTTTTGGACCTAGAGCTACGAGATGTACTTTCATGTAACTTGGCAACGTACCAGCTTGGATCTCTTCAAGGGTACATCTGACATTTTGTCAACTATCTACTCTAGAGTTGATAAAATCGCAAACTTGACTGTCACTCAGATGAAACTAGCTGACATTGCAAGTATTTGCCCACCCTGAGTAGATATCAAGCGTATATCTGATGACAATGGGCTAACAAGGAGTTAACTTCCTTATCCACTCTGACATGGGCCAATAAGTTTCTGAGTGTGTTCACTTTTCTGCTAATGCAGTGCTACAGAATCTTTAGTTACTAATCCAATGATCCGTTTAAGATACTCGGAAATGTGTTGGAAACCTCAGAGTGACCTAATTACCTTTAAAGGCAACACTAACAAGCCAACATAAGCAAAATAAAATGTGTGAGGTCAGCCAGGCTGACTCTGCCAAGCCACTGACCAGTTTTTTTTCCACAGCCCGTTAAAAATCCCCTTGAAAGTGAAGAAAGCACTTCGCTGAATTTAATATGTCGTCTCGGCAATCGCTAATGGTGCATTAGGCTGGTCCGACCAGGAAAAATGTGTTTGCTGATAAGCAGCAGCTGTAAGTTTACATGTATATCTGAGTTTGCTTTTTGAGAGAGTGGAGAAATCTGGTCAACTTTGTTCCTAGAAACTGCTGATTTATCCAGTCATCTTTTATATTTAGGTTGCTAACCATCCTTGAAGTTAGGAATACAAATTCACTCAAACGTTTTGCTAAATAGTTAAAGGGGAAGTTTTCACATTACCACTGTCAAACAGGATCAAATTAGGGATTAAGCTCAACCTCACTCGGCCAAAACAATTGGCCCAGCAGAATATATCAACTGGAGTTAAACCAATCTGGGCCAATATAAACATGGGAAAACTAAATAAATAAGCAACCTCAAAGGTTTTGTAGTAAATTATTGCATTGCCAAATGGTAATGCAGAAACCAGTTGTAATCCAGAGTGCAGTGCTCTATCTCAATATCTTAAGTCCCTAGTTTCCAATGATGCACAAAATTAGAATACCAACAATTCGGATTTAAAAACCTCACAATAATATACAACATATTGTGAGCCAAGAACAAACACCACCCCTGCTGGAACACAAAACTGTGGCCTCAGCTGAACACAACTCTGGTAAACCATGGGCTCTGTTACCAGCTTATGTACAGTAGTACTTCATATGACACTTCAATTGTACCCAATCATGACCATTAACTGGACTTGAAGGAAGTCAGGGTTGTAACCAGTCTGAGCAAAACGAGGCATTTTCCTCAATGGCTTTTTCGTGATCCCAGCGTTTTGTTAAACATGTAGTCATCATTAAATGTGCTCCAAATACCTACGAAGAGAATTTAATCATCCACGTTTCCTCAGTCTTTTTTTTTCTGGCTAGTTGGCCCTGCAAGTAACCTCACTGTGTAATACCGCGCTATTTGGGTCTGTTGTAGAGCCCACACTGTTTAATAAGAAGGCGTATGCGTCAGGTAGAAGCACAGGAAATTAACACAGAGCGAACACAACGAATAACAATACAATTTGTTAAACAAAGTCTGTGAAATTAAAGCTATTGTTTCAAAAACAGCGTACAAGATAGGAAAACAGCACACCTTCTATCCAGAGATTTTCTGCGTTCGTTTCCAGGTTTGCCTTGATCAATCCAATGGCAGACACGATCAAGAACAGGAAGCCAAATAAAATAACTTTTCCGCAGTGTCTCTGGGTAAACCGTCCGACTCTTTTGAGAAAAGACTGTATCACAGAGCGCACAAGCAGAGCCGTCCTGTTTCCCTTTGCATGGCCCTGAAAAAAATACGGATCTATCATCATTGCAAGAATTTTAACCGAAATATCTTTACAGCCGTACCGACCCCTTAGTTCTGTCATTTAAAGTTTCTACTAATCCAAAATTTCGCCATCAATTTAATTCTAGTTCTAAGATCAACGAGATACGACACAGAATTTTAGCACGTTTCGTTTCACAAAATCCGGACCATGTCATCTCGGCATATTTACGCAAAATTGCTGTCATACCCGAAGATTTTTCGCGAGAGTTTACTACATACAATGGTTAAACAGCACGTGCAATTGCCGGACCACCCAACTTCGACAAGCTTGCCAAAGTTTTGCTAAACATAACAAGCATTACAAGCGGGATGGGCGAGGTCTCGCTCAGCGATTTACCATCCAAGATCAGGACGGTCGACTCAACATCGGATCTTTTCTGTTCCGTTTCGAAATATTTTCGCTGTCGCAAGTTTGTAGCGATCATTTTGCAGTTGCTCGAGAGCCTTGCAATGACCGGAATTCGTAACAGATTTAGCCATGCAAAGCGCTTGCGAGTCGACCCAAGCAAATGATCACCAGTCAATAATATGATCTGTTATTAGACGTCAAAAACAACAGCACAGACGAAGCCGACAACAGAAGTGAAACTATTTCGGCGCCCTTCCAAAAACAAAACACCGGACTGAGTACTTCTTCTGACAAAACAACGAAGAAGGGAGTCGAGAGGACGCCATCACGAATTGCAAAAGTTTATATATACATGGCTATCAAAACAGTTGGTGGGCCAAGAACGGAGGTGAAAAAAAGGGTCTACACCACAGATCTGTTGTATTACGTCCAAGATAAACTACATGTTACCTCACAAGGTGTCATGTTAAATTTTCATACATCGTAATTTGTCTTTTTAAGGGACTGGCGACCGACACGACAAATTTCTGTTTAAGTCGTATTACAACTTCAAGGTCAAAATGCCTAAAACTTAGTTCCTGACAATCTTCGACCTCCCTCGTCGCAAATCCTTTCAAAAATATCGCCAACCTGAAAAAACACCCAGCACCACCGTACCCCTACAAGGTGAATCATTGGCGCGATTCAGCCAATGATGTAGGTAACAGAAGCAAACGAGCTTCCAACATGGCATTTCAAGTACTTCGTAAGACCTAAAACTGCAATAAATAGGACGAGTTTCGAAAACCTAGGGCAGTTCGAGCTGGAATTGACGCGAATTCGAAACGTTGTAATGTAAACAATCTCCCAGACCATGGGCAGCACTTGACAATAAAATTGCGACTCGACCACAATATGGAGTCAAACTGGCCCATTGAATAGCGCTGTACTACTAATCCATCCTTACCTGGTCGATTTCTCGGAGACCCTCATCTGCCCAAGCCAAATTTCTCGACGGAAAAGCGCTCATTTTTGGGTTTGAAAGTTGAAGTTGCCGACCACGCGGAGTCAAACTTGAAACGGTGTGAAAGGTTTTCAAAGCGCGTTCGCCTCAGCGCTCTCGGCACAGAAGCCAACGGTTAAATTCTAGCCAGAACAGTGTTCCCAGCGTCATGAAGAAACCACGAGGCCAAAACATGGCGTAGTAAGGCCATAATCCGTGCTAAGAGTCATTCAGTTTGTTCGCAACTGTACATTCCCTGAGTTAAATGAAAACCGATATGCCCTTGTCATTCCTACGTGAAAAATAATCCTGGTAGAGCGCTCTTGTTCAACGTCAAGCTTATAGGACTGCTCTGATTGGCCGACGCTGTCTATCGGAACAAGTGGTGTCTTCCATTAGGCCACGAAGACCACACAAGCAGAGGAAGGAGCACATTACATGCTATCTTTTATCTTTGCCTGTCCAAATCACAAAACAACAATGCCCACTAAAAGGTTTGCAGCAAAGAACTCCGGCTAAAGTTGACTTTCAAAATAAATCGCGCTAAATCCTGAACTTAACGCAGTGCAAAGATGAATGCACCTTAACAAAGGAAGACATACAGGAAGGTTTTTTCATACCACAAAATTTTCAACTCTCGAGTGGTGGTTTGCCCGTTTGACTTCAAAACCCTTCCTGCGGCAGATTTTAATGTTAGAGGTTGCGTCGAAGATTAGCTTCATTGGATAAACAACACAAAAAAAGAACGAAAAAAATTGCAATAAATCTGTGCCCGAGTCACGTGTGACAAGCAATTACCATTTCTACCCCGAACGTGGCAATTTCCGGCGCTATCAATAAACGTCAGCTATTTTCTACAGAACAAATTTGGCAGAGTTAATCGATTCGAGATGATTTTACATTGTTTCTAAAGACCTGCATTGCTCCAGAACCGCGTGAAGTTATGCAATGGCCGCTTTTAAGATTTAGTAGCCATTACGGGTCATTTCCGATGCAAAAAGTATCGCTTTGATCTGAAGTTAAATGTTTCTTTGTGTCTCAATTTGACGCCCGGTTGACTTCAAACAAGTTTTTCTCAAAGTGAAGCTTTTTCCGTGTTATCAGTTAAACCTTTCATTACATTGATTGGGCCACCAGGAAAAAAGGCAATTTTAGACCTTGAACAACATTCGCAGACTCCATGGCGTCTCGGTAGTTTCCATTTGAAGCCTGTTGAAATTTTGCAGAAGTTCTCTGTTTTTTGTGTTAATATTTTGATTGGAGTTCGGCCTGTGGATTGTAAACAGAACTAGAACACCAACAGATTTGCTTCTTAAGCGAAGCTATTATCGAGAGTATTAGATATTTAACTGAACTCCAAATTGAGGAAAGAACAACAGATTTCCAATGTACAGAACCGCTTGTAATGTAAAGATTGTATGTACTTCAAGCTCTAGCCTGCGAACAGGCTCACTTAAATTGCTTTGCTCAAAGGTAAACTCAACAAAACAAGTTTCAATCTTAACTACCAACAGTTTTCTCTTTTCCTATGGCTTTAGCATTTTTCCGAGTTTTTCATTCGAGAGGTGAACTCGTAAAAAAGAATCAATGTCCCTGGTCAGTTGTCACGCATAGAAGTAACGGAATGACTAGCGAATATTGAAATTTTAATAACTCAACTCCGCCTTCAGTATTCCGCTCTCCTGCTTTACAGTGAAGGAAAACCTCGAAAAGTGCAGTATAGGAACTTAAGTTTTATTAACACTGTTGCCTCAATTGTTGTCTGCATTCACTTTTTTGGAAGTCATGCAACGTGCTCCCCGCCCCCGAAAAAAGCATTGCGTGACAATTCAACGATGTAAGTTTTGTTTCGTTGTCGAGTCAAGACCAAAAGAATGGCTCGCGGCATGCACAAGCGAAACACAGGTTGACTCCCTGAATTTAGCCACCAACGAAGCCAGGAGCCCTAACGTTTTTTAGAGATAATAAACCGACAACCTCTCTAGAAACTGACAAACTTTTTATTTTATTTTTATAGAAATGCTCGGCGCGCACGGCGTGATATAACGATGCGAGAAAGAGATCTCATTGGCAAACATTTTATTTGCTATAACCTCCACATGCTGGATGTTAGCATCCATGACTTGTGGGGCTTTTAGCAGAGGGTAGCCTGGCCTTGTTAAAATCCTGGGGGATTATTAGATGGGAAGAGCGATATGTAAATGGGATATTTTTTTCTTGCGCTTTTCATTACTTCAAAACGATCAAGGATGAAGTATCAGTTACAAGAGATGGTCAAGAAATTATCTAACGGATCAGTCTGACATTAGACTGCTCATCGGATATCAGGTTTTTACCGGGTTTTATCGCCCCATCTATTTTTAGGCAAACCCAGCGCAAGCTGCTAGACTCGTTAAAAGTGGACCAGAGAGCAATTTCCTTTGTCATAATTGGGAATGAACCGACCACAACAATGGCATTGTTTTGTCCTCTTCAGTTCTCTTCGTACTCGCCTCCTCAATACAACAATTACAAAAAGAGCATTTTTCATCGCTCCGCATATTTGAAATTCATGTCATCATTTCTACGCGTTCCGGATTCTAAATCGGCTCGTATTACACGGCTACTTTGTTCGCTCGCAAACAACTTATTGTAGGCCAAAGTCACGAATTTAAGGCGCAAATGATTAAGGTATTCAAAGCTTTTAAATTTTTGTACACACAATGTCTGAACGTCCGCAAAACGTTATCGCGCTCCAGGGTCTCGACCTAAAATTAAAAATGCTGGCTCCCACGAATTTATTGCCTCAGGGCTTAAAGAAACAAGACCTAACGCAGATACAGGTAATATGTTCAAAAACAGAAACACTTTGGTTTCCGATCCGGGCAAAAAATGAAATCCGATTGGTGGTGGTGGGGAGAGGGGAGGGGGGGGGGGTTGCAGGGTTCTACGTTGCCGCCCCCTCTGTTCACCTCTCCCTTTCCGCCTTTCTAACCCCTGTTACCTTATAAGTATTGAATTATGTTTCAAAATTAAATTACATAGTCTGGTTTTCCTAGGGTTTTTTGTTTTTATTATTTTAATATTTAGAGCTCATGCTCGCAGAAGGAATTTTTGTTTGCTCCAGTCCCCTAGATCGAGGCGACACCGAAAAAAGTCGTAAGGGCCAAAAAAAAAAGCCAAATTTAAATTGCAGACGAAAGGAACGTAGAATTCAAATGACAACAACTTAAAGCAGGGGCGGTTTTTCGTGCGTCCCTGCTTAGTGGCGTATATTTTTTTGGTGATTGTTGTTTTCAGTTGTTTTTCTTTTCGTTGTTTTCTGTTTTTGATTTTTTCCAGAAAGAGGGGAAAAGGCAGGCATTGAACAGCTAAAACGAATGGTCATCTGGGCGGCTAAATTTTCCACTAAGTTAATGATATCTCTGCACGTGTTTTTTTGGAAGGGGAAAGGGTTTCATGCAATGGTGTTATGAACACTATAGTATAATCTTTTAGGGACATGGACGCAATTCCCCGCCCTCATGAAGTTTACTTGCACGTCTCATCTAATTAAAGTGCCGTCAGTGCGACACAAAAATATTCAATCCATTCAATCCTGGTCTCGCTGCGCTGATTATTTAGCAATGTAAACCCTTTGAAAAACAATTACATCTTCATCCAGCTTGACGATAAATGAAATGTTTCCTCATTTTGCGGTTTGTGTCTCAGTTTTATAATTAAGCCAATTTTGAAACTGTAGTGCTTTGATGCGAGTTTAGAGACAGATATCATGAGTTACGTTTTGTGTGTCGGTTTCCTTTCAATGTTACACTTTGATCAGATGTGTTTCTCCATAAAATGTATTTTGAAGCACGACCGCTGAAACAGAGTGCCACGTCACCAGAACTATATAAACTTAATTGATGGTTAGATACTTTGGAATTGTGCAGGAATGCGCCAGTCGAAAAAAAAAAAGACAAGTTGATTATTTAAAATAGCACAAATCAGTTTAATCGTGCAACGATCTCATAATGAGTGCTGGGCGGATTTTGCTCTTTTGGTTCCCCTCAAACCTTGAGAATTCTGACGCCAGGAAATATTTTACATTTAGATATTTAAAACAGATAGAGCATCGTTGTGCGTGTAATGAAGGTTACAATCAGTGCAAATATTTCAAAAACTAAATGTTATGCTTTCACGATATAAATAATTTTTCAGCATATGAATGGAGAAAATTAGAAAAATGTCAGTTCAAATCAAGTCTTCTACAAATATTTGGCGCGAAATCCCGGGGGGACACAACCGGAAAATGTGGGTGTGGATGTGAGGTGCCCTTGTTGAAGACCTGACGTTCCTTTGGGCTTTTCTTCCAATCCTGAAATACATGTACCAAAATATAACACTCTTTCAACATTTCTAACCAGACCACAATTCTCAAGGGAGGAAAAAAAATTTAGTTGCAGTTGAAATGCCAAACAAGTATGCTCGGGCTATAACCCTTTGCAGACTTCGTCCAAAATTCTGAAAATTCGTACCATAGTTCTGACCAGATCGCTCTTCTCGAAGAATGAAGAAAAATTAAAACTGTTTTCGTAAACAACATGCATTTCCTGATGAGAGTGTAAAAATCGATACTCTAACTCGGAGGCCAACATGATGATTCGGTGATTCAAATTACACCAGTGTACAACGTTTGGATGCAGGAGACCACACAACGAATAATAAAACTGCTTGGCTTGTTACGGCCGGATCTCTTTATCAAGAAAGCTCGTACCAGACGTCACTCTAAGTGTTATAAAAGCAAATTGATTGCAAGGTTGGTACTACGGCAGAAGGGCAAAATTTATTTTTTATTTACACCAATGTGGTTTAAGACCCATGTACTACGAAACCTCGTTCCCAGGGCCTTTTCCCTGGCTTGGCCCTGGGAACGAGGTTGATGTTCTACGAAGAGGAAAGAGCGATTTTATTTGTGATGAGAATGGGAATGAAACGTTCAGGTTTTTCTTTTGGATTACGTTCACAGACCGTGCATAAGAATTTTTGATCAAATTTGAAAGATGAGTTGTGAAAGCAGAAGCAATCACATTTTTCTAGTTTTCTTTATATAGTTCTATTTCTTTCGTACACAAAATGCAATTCCAGATGAGACTAAAAACTGTACTCTAGCAACAATTCTGGTCCAGTTGTTAAAGTTACACCCAAACTGTTCAAGACACATGCATTACGTATAGGAGCCGATAGCGAATTGCAATTTGTATGTGTACATTCATTGAATTTAAGATTTCATTCACAGACCATGCTGAAAAATTTTGTGAACAAATTTGAAAGGTGACCTGAAACGCAAAAGCAATCACGATATTTTTTAATTTCTTTATATCTGGTCTCCTCTGGAGCCGTTTTTTAGGATGTCACGCGAGCGTTACGTGACGGAGGAGACTGCTGTATATCGGACCCTACAGAAAAACACTTTCCTTGAAAATCTACTGACTTTGCCTGAACTTGGTCACTTGAAAAATATTTTTCCTGGAATCACATCAGGTTTGATAACAAACTGTAAATATTTCGAAATCACATTTTCACGGGGATTATAATTACTTAGCCGAGAAAGGTCAAAATAATACATGAAACTAAAAACCTTCACTTTTGTAACTATTAAAACTTGCCCCCCCTGGCCTTAAAGTATTGCTGCCGAGATTCTTAGACAGTAGTGTCACTTTGTTTGCAAAAGTTTTTTCTACAGAATTTTAAGCCAAAAACCAGAAAAGTCGGGGGTTTTAACCACCCGTGAACGCGATCGTTTCCGTGCGTGAAATGAAAAACGTTTCTCTTGTCACGCGAGAACACGCGGGAATGTGATGTCATTTACAAGGGAGTTTGGCGACTTCCGCCAGGTTTCCGCCGTTCTTCGTTTCTTACCGTAAAATGTGTTCGGAATCTGGCCGTCTTGATCGTTTCGCGCTCAGGCGTTTTAAATCGCGCAAAGGAAGACAGCTTACGTTTTTACTAAAGACACACCATTCAATGCATTGATTTTTCGTTCCTTTCTGTAAACCATCTTCATAATTACTTTCTAAATTGTTCCACAGCTGCGGTGCTTGATCGAAGAAGAATAAATTTGCCTCTCGCTAAATGCTTGAGGTGACTTTACAAGAGCTTGTCCAAATAAATGTTAATTGTGTTCTCAAATAGTAGTGCTATTAATAAGCCGTTTCCATCAACCAGATGACGGATTTATTTTGGACCAAAACTCAGCGTTGAAAACTATAAGATTTACCGGATGACTGTTCAAGGGTCAAGGCAGGGGTATCATAAACCAATGGCGTGTAATGAAGTCATCGGACTCCACTAACTATGGTTTTTAACACTCTGCTACGCGGTTCTGAAACCTTGTGGACAAGATTGAGAATATATTCAACAGCGAAGGTACATCGTTTCTGCGTTATTTCTGATGACATGCTGCAAAGCATGCGCCTGAAATGGAGCCAATTGATTTCCGCCTATCGCACCAAACGCGCTGATTTATATGCTCAATCCTGTGTTCTTTATCTGATGTCCTCTGTTATTACCTTTGTCTGTGCTTGGGACTGATCCGATCTCCTATCTGCCGTCGATCTGACATTAAATTTGATTCGTAACATGGATGATTCCGCCAAGTCGTCCCGTAATCGCGAGCGTGCGTTCAACAATCTCGTGACAACTCATCGAATGCTTACCCGGCAGTGTCGATCGCTGAAATCAGGAACGAACTGTTTGCCCGCTAATCGATGATGTATCAGGTTTGTGCGTTCTTCGAGTTTCTGCCCATTGTTTATATCACTCTTCAGTTAAGTAAGCAATGCAACATTAAGGTCACGGTTCAAGAGCGATAAGGGAGGGAACCAAGACCAGCCTTCGTTCAATAAAGACCCATATCTTTGTTCCGGTGCGTGGATACAAATTTAAAATTTGGTAGCGTCCTACCGCAAAACTGTCAGCTTCCCTAACATTTTGTCGGTTGAGGTGACAATTGCGTTTTTAAGCCGGGTGGGGACATATCACTCTTCTGTCTGGAAAAGTGTCAGGCTTGGCACGCGGTACCAACATAGAGTAATTTTCAGGTTTTCTGAAGAAAATAATTGCTTTTCACTGAAGATTCAATTCAATAAAATGGTTCAGCCATGGACTCCGTTATGTCTATTCAATCCAGGAAGGGGAGGGTGGGGAGAACTGCTCGTAGACCGAGAAGGAATAGAGCGAGACTAGTCTGTTCTTGCAACTTATTTGCAAAAAATAACTTTATAAAAAAAGCACAGAGGAATCTTGTAATCTCTATAAAGGGCAACTGTCCTCTCGTGATGCACTGTGCAACATCCTGCCGTCTTTAACACCATATAATTAATGACTTTGTTTCTTCATATCAAGGAATTCCCCTGTGACCACACTTATGGACGTGCCCCTTAAGTGAACACTAATCTGGCTTTGCTGGGTACGTGTAAATGTTTTTCCATTAAAAAGTAAACAAAGCTCAGACACGCAGTGTTTTCTTTTCTTATAACGTTTTTAAGTTCGCGCTGCGATGACGAGTCCCAGAGATATATCTTGTATCTGCTAATCAATATCACAGTATAAGTGAATACTGCTTTTTTGTCTCATCCCAGACAACCTCAGACAACTGCAATGCACCCCTCGAAAGATCATAGCCTCGAGAGGGCTCTTCTCTAATGAAGCTTTCGAAACATGGGCTTCAGTAACCGATAGAGAAAAGATAATGACGAACCGCGCCATACTAGTATTTCAGGTCTGCCCTTCTCAAAGGAACTTGTTTTTACAGGTTTTAACAGGAGACCTAATGACCGTTGCTACTCACGTAATTTATCTCTGGACAAATTCCCGCCCGGCCTTTTGCGAGGCGTTTTACCCTGGCAACGAGCAAACCAGCTGGACTGGTTTACCAAGCGACCTACGCAATCGACCACCTCTGGGGAATGGACAGCGCTCGCAGAAACTGGAGAAAAGGACAGGTATGCTTAACAGTCGACTGAAGAAGGCCTGGATAGGTTTTTCGTCAAAACCCTAGCGGAAAAAAATTTAAGCCGAACTGAAAACAAATAAACATGCACTTAAGATATTATAGACTATTAATTAAGTGGTTGACGTTTGTAATCAAATTAATCAAGAAAAGGTTACACTCGAAAATGATACGCATTCAGAAACGTTGATCTGGTCGGTGATTTGGCTTTGAAATTTGAGAGCCAGTTTACATTACCGGATATCGAATATAGGCTTAATCAACCTCTAACACCGAAGAAATTAGGTGGTTCTTTTTTTTTGCAAAACGGTTAGCCAATGTCAACTTTACAGTCTGCAAACCTCTGCTAACGGTGTATTTTTGACTAAATTTGTGACTTTCGACATCTTGTGTAAAGGTTTGTCACAAGCGTCTGCGTTTAGCGTATCACATAAGAATAGTCAGATACTTGCTTCGTGTGCAGTGTTGTAATTCCGTGCAAAATCGATCGGCATTTCCAATATCATACCCGAAGGCAATTTCAAGTACTTATTTGGACCCGAAATAAATCAATTAACAGCCCTATTTCAGTTTTATCAACTCACGTACATGTTTTCTCCAGCCCCCCTACCAAGATCTCCGCTTCTAATTAATTGGAAGTGTTTTCCTCGTGTTCAGCACTCCTGTCCGAGGTACTTCGTGCGGCAACTGAGAATCGTAAAATTTATTATTGCTCCGAAAGTGATTCACTCTTAATAGCGTTGATATACGTTGTGGAATAGTGTGGTTAGATCTAGATGTAGTATAAAGTGTCCCAGACCCCTCAGTGGGGTTTAAGAATTTCATGGTTCCAAGTGAGGTTCTCCATGAATAAATTAATTGCTTCAGGGCACAAAAATAAAGTTTACAATCGGCAGTTTGATCTGCGTCCAGAATAGTCTTGAACTCAGATCGCCAGCCTAGTTCTGGTGTGCTCGTTAGCCTCTATCCTGCCTTGGGCTTTTCCCTTAGAAACTGGAAGGAGCGCAAAAGCGCTGTTCAATCACTTCTCGCTGGAGTCTTTCTGGATCGCGGAAATTTAGCGATTTGTAGTTTGGCTGGACATCGGTAGACAAGTGTTTGCCGCTCAGATTTCCGAAAGGAGAGAAAACCATACAATCATGGTCTTCTCAGGAGCGGGTACCAAGGTTTAATTGCATGCAGGATTAGCCGCGCGCCTAAAGGGCATCGCGTCGGTGGCTGTTCGAAGTCATAAATGGAAACACTTGGGCTAATCCGCCCTCAGAATATTTATCTTGTTCTGCAACCAGGAAGCGATTAATTTCTAGATTTATCTTTATTGTTTTGCTAACAAATTCATCCGGAAGTAAGACATGAGATTAAGTGGACTGCCCACCCTAAATGAAATGTCTTGGAAAATACCAAAATGACCTGTTTTCCTTTCCTTTTTTTTGTCAGCTATTTTGAAAATGGAGCAAAGAAGCGTAAAAAGAGTAACCACTTGATGTCACATTTCAAATAATAGATTTAGGTCGCATGTACAGTCTGTAGACATGAGATATACCTTATTAAGGCGGGGTTTCACTTGAATAGGAGTGAAGTTTGAAGTAGTTGACCCCCTCAAAAGAGAGCCCC
The DNA here is from genome assembly GCA_019787425.1 of Platygyra sinensis. NCBI lineage: Eukaryota > Metazoa > Cnidaria > Anthozoa > Scleractinia > Merulinidae > Platygyra > Platygyra sinensis. Next base: position 14,732 of record JAHPZR010015806.1, on the reverse strand, counting down.
AGATTGGTAGGGTACTGTCTGGTGTCCGTCTATTATTTCTTCACTTCAGATTTCAATTTTCCAAATCCATTAAATCTTTCCAAACTGCCCAAAAATCACCCAAAGCTTTACACAAAACCGCAAAACATTGCTTTATGTTCTAAATAGAGGGATTTGGCGTTGCTTGAAACGTGCACGAGATATTGGCACAAAAGGCCATGTTGAGCGACGTCAAAACAGCCTTCATGTGAAATCCCGCCTTGATTAAGCTTACTAACTCTATCTTTTACTATTTATACAAGGCTTGTAGTCAGAAGGGGAGTCAAACATTCTCGTCCCCAGAGGCCGCGCTCCTTTTGGTCAGCTGACCAAGAATCGCGACCCCTGGCCTGGTCCAACAACTGAAGTCCGCGATTCACGGCCTTCCCGTCCTTCTGCGCATGCTCAGAGACAATTATGGCAAATCTGATTGGTTCTGGTCTCAAACTATTGTGCGGTTTACAAACCCATTCAAAACTGGAATGTCGTTGGACCTGGCCAGAGGCCGCGATTCTTAGTGCTGACCAAAAGAAGCGCGGCCTCTGGGTACGAGGATGGGGAGTCAAACTTTTTTCCCGCCAGTTTTGCACGCATGCGCACTCTTTTCAAATTGGCAGAGGTAAACTCACCAGCGATGTCAAGGAGAGTGAAGGAGAGCTCTTTCACGATAATTCAGAATGGTTCAAGGGTCGACCATGCCGGCGCGCAATCATCGGCTTGTTTAGTGGTACCAATTACCAAGAGCACCCCTAACCTCAGGACTGAAAGTGAGCATTTTGTATGTAACAGAATTGCTGATGTACACAGTACACAGTAATTAACGTGGCTAAAAGAAGGCGCCACGGGTTTTTGGCCTGAGGGCATCGTACAAGACTATGATGATGTTATTTCTAGACTATACGGGTTCCGTCCTCGCTGGTCTAATTATTAAATTAGACAGTGTAACCAGCTTTCAATGAAGTAGATTGCCTGCAGGATCTACGTTTCAGAGTCTTTTCAAGTGAAGTTCAATGTTGAAGCAAATTCTCTTAGTTTTGCACAAGGCTACTTTCATGTCAAAAGAAATCTTCAGGCAAAATTAAATATCCAGACGTTCATAATAAACCAATAACCCAAAACACTGTATGATTTCTGAGCCCGGGAAGATTGAGAGAATTATGAAATCAACAAGCCATGAACTTGAAAATTCTTCGAATTCAAGATGTGTACTGGTAGTTAAAGAACATATTATGGCCTGTTTCAAACGCCGTGCTTAAGTCGTGCCCAACTCAATTCATTATTTAAGTTCGACTTTGGCGCGGCTGTAGCACGGCGTTTGAAACCATTTAAGAATTCGGTTCGACTCTGCCGTGTAGCACGGCAAGCTCTGTCGTGCTACCCGACTTTGGCACGGCATGGTTTCAAACGGCGTGCTATTGCCGTGCCGAACTAAATGAGTAAATAACTAAAATTATCATTTTGGATTTATGCGTTGGACCGCTGGTTCGTAATATCGTCTCTTTTCTAAACGCCCAGTGAATTCCCAGTTCGTGAATTAAGCTTGACCATGGCTCGACGTTTGAAACCAAGTCGTGCCAATGTCGTGCTACAGTCGAGCCAAATTGAATTTAGTTCTGCACGACTTTAGCACGGCGTTTGAAACGGGCCATAGTTTTGCCTCCAAATATATTTTTGGGCGTTTGACAAGCTCCAGGCAAGGTCAGTTTAAATTTTAGCCTTTGCAAAATATAATTAATATTTTATTAAAAAAGCTATTTGACTTTTCATTCGATGTCAAGGTTGTCTGCATTCCAGTTTGAAAGATGGTCTGCTCGTGGCCTATTGTCTAAATAATTTCTTCTAGGTCAGTTTCATTCAGCGGCGCGCGTGAGAACCAACTTTTTAGACAATGTCATAAATGAAGATCCCATTAGGCCGGGGCTTATCCCGATTTTTTTAGCATGAAGCGACTAAGAGTAATTCTACTCCCCCCTGGATGGGATGCTAGTCTATCGCAGGGTTACCCCCAGCATTAAATTTATACACCTGGGAGGAGAGAGACACTGAGAGTAAAGTGTATTGCTCAAGAACTAATTAGTTCATAGTCTAAATAATTTTGTCTACGTTTAGTTGCACCCGTGAGAAACAACCTTTTGCACAGTGCCAAAAATAAAATTGGATTTTTTTCTATGTCAGACGATAGTTTATTGGGCATGACAAGTGCATGATATTGAAGTCTTGTGTCGCTCATAAAAACCTCCATTTCACCGAGCTTATAATTAATTAGTGGATTTCTAATAAGCTATTGAAAACGAACTAAATGGTTCGTCAAATTCTACGTTTCTCACTTTTCGCCAACATGTCGACGAAACTAATGATGTAATTATCTTGAGAAGTTAACCAACTCAGTAGAACGCCTGGAGAGGTGCCAAACAAAATATTTGGTGCCAAATTATAAATGACCCATTGTACCTCTTGAAAATCGATTGCCTAAAATGATACTTTTTAATTTTTTCTTCACGTGTTCTCAGATTTGAGCAAATGTTTACCAAGTGCTTCACTTTTAAAACATGTATTTAGATCTGTCCCAGAATCAGGCATGACAACATTGTCTTTACATAATTTTATACATAAAAGAATAAGTCAAGCCTTTTCTTCTCTGATATATATGCATTTTATTCTGCTATAAAAATATGTAACATTCTTAATTTAGATACATCATGGGAAGATTGCCAATTTGATTTCGCTGATAAACCATTTAAGTGATGAACAACGCGCCTTTTAACTGATTTGCCTCGATCACTTTGCACACAAACTTGGGGTTTCGGGAAAACAGGTCCTTTCATTAAGACACAAAAAACTTAACTTAAAAGCAAATCATTACTGAAAATCAATTTAAGGGCACTTTGGACCGCTCCGTTCCTGATAACCTTGGAAAATGCTTACTAAACGAGTCAAGAACAGACAGTCCAAAGGAACATTTTCCATTCACAGCGAACTTCTCACTAAAGAAAGGAACTTTCAAAATTTGTTTTTCCTCAGTTATCTCGATCTCAGCTCCACCGGGTGATAATTTTCAGTAATGCCTTTTCGGCGCGCGCGGATCTCAAATCTTGTTTGCAAAGTAAACATATCACGCCCAACTCGACGCGCACATCAGACACTCCGGAGCTGGTTTCGATTCCCTCTTAGGTCGGTACCACTTTGTTTCTTTGTGAACTGTCAAGCCTTGAGCAACATTCCACGAATATAAGCGTTTCAGCGACTCTTGTTTCATCGGCGAACTATTGATCGTAAACATGCCTGCTTGTTATATCGGACTTAACTCTGTCGCTATTTTAGGGCATCAAGTTGTGGTCGCGCTTTAGATAATGGGTTTTTTATATCGTTACGAGATGTGATCCTAGCAAGACTCCCAAGATGTATCTTCTTTCTTCCTCTACAGTTTCTCTCTGCGAAAGATATTTCCTTGGACGAAACCGGGGAAAGACAAGATCTCGGAAGGAACTTACATATTATATTACTCCTTCGTCTGATGCGGCATATTAAGGGTGGCGATGTCATTTAAAACTTTTCGGACAAAAGAGAAAAAACACGCTATTGTAAAAGCATGAAAAGTAGAGCCAACTTTGAGCTGCGGGCGTAGAGGTTACGAACTCTTCTAACCCACCACAGAGCGGATTTAAATTAAGCCATTTAGAAGAATAGTGGCAATAAAATTTCCAACTTATGGTCTTGGATTAAAAAATTAGTTGAATTTTTGTCTGTAAAGTTTTGTTGATCTCCGGGGGAGGGGGTGTTGCTTTCTAGGTATGTGCGCCCCCAAACGGTATGGTTTTTCAGTCATAAAGAAGGTATCGATTTTGGCTATTTTGGTCATTAATAGGGTATGATTTTTACACTCTAGTTTCTTAGAAACGTAATAAGCTACTTTTTCATCATTATTGATAGGACCATCAACAAAAGCCCTTCATAACTTATGTTTAGGGCAACTGTGACAGCCGCAAAGGGTATCGAATTTTTTGGCCATGTCATAAATAGGGCACTGAAAAATCGCAGATTTTGGTCGTAGATAGAGTAACGGTTTTGGAAGTTGGCCGAACACCCTCGCCCAACTTTTCTGGGAGTTGTCCCCCCCGGGAGCTGACCTCTGTTCTTTTCCGGGATTACCTCCAACATGGTTATGAAAAATTACCTTTCATCTCAACGGAGTTCTAGACATTTTTGCAACCTCCAAATTTGTTCCTTGATCTGATCTGCCCACTAAAAAAAAGTAGACTTCAATCTTTAAAACAGGTGGTCGGTTGAAAACAAAACATGTGCCTGATAAATGATGGATATGAAATACAACTGAACTAATCTCTTTGGGATCCCAATTTTTTTACATATTGAGGGCTACCGCGACTTCGGCCTTTTCGCCTCAGATCCGATCACTATTATACAGCTGTGAGAAACTGCTAGAAAATCGCCAACAGCTGGCCAAAGTAGGGCACTCAAACCAGAGGACCTTGCAATCAAAGCAAGTGTAACAGCGAGCAAGTGTAACAGCGAAAGCATTTGTTTGTTTGGCAAAATTCCTTCTTACTTAGTCAAATATACTCTTCATTAAGCTACTTACTTTTTCTTTCTTTTCCCTTTCTTTTTTTTTTTTTTTTTAAATAATACATTTTAAGGTTATTCCTCACAATTGCACTGTGCATCCTTTCTGCGCATAATTTATGGCGTCATTTAGCGCGCCCGCGTGCACGCGCATATTGAAAACATGGCAGATTTCCCTTGATATTGAGTGCTGTCAGTTGAAAAATGGCTATAGCTCAGCAACGAGCATGGGCACCCCAACTTTTTTTTCAGTCATTGTAATCAACTTATCATGAACTTTTCTTGAGGAAAGACTGATCTGATTCCTATTGCTGAAAATTGAATAAATAACGAAAATAGCAAGTAAACTGTGGTCTTTTCTATCTTGCCCTATGGTAACCATGTCAAAATATTTGGTTGAAATTTTAATCAAGGATTCAGCTTTCTGTCTAAATCAAACTTAAAAAGTTTTTTTGTGTCCGATACAATGCATTGACTCCAGTTTAATGCGTGTTCTCATGAGTCTCGGTCACAAATTTACAATTATTACTGGGAATGCGTTCTTGTAATAAGCGTTAAATAATGCCAAAATGGGTCATTTTCAATGCCCCAGTGCTCCTTAATGAGTATGGGCACCCCCCTTTTTTATTTCAAAATTGAAGTTCTCATATGATAAATATTCAGTGGGCAAAGTTTGAACGAAAATCTAATGTCAGTTTTATTTCAGGGGAATTACCTTAATATTTCATGCTGTCCCGATAATTTGTATGATGTACCCTATATTGTCAGGAAGCCTACAGTTCATAAGCCCGCGGCTTCTATATAGACTTCCTTACCATTACTGCCTTTAAAATTGTCAAGTTATCGTCTTTAAATTATCATAAATTTCTAGTGTATTGCGTTATTTTTTTTGTTTATCTTTTGTGAGGTTAATGGAAATAAAATGGAAATGGAAAAATGCTTTCTTCAGTATCTTTAAATATGTTAAATGAAAGATATCTTGTAATATAATAATGACTTTGTATCTTTGTAATTAGTAATGAATGGAGGAAATAACAAAAACGTACAAAGGCGAAAACAAAACGTTTTCTTAAATACCGTCGGTATGTCGTACAATCTGTCTCTGCAACTTGTCCCCACTTCATTTCCTAGCAACTTGTCACTAACCTAGTGCTTGCCGACCTTTGAATTTGGTTGTCACCGATCGACATGATTTTTCAAAATTCCCTGATGAAAAAATACCATTTCCCTGTCAGACCAAATGGATACAAAATGTCCGATATAGTAGCGGCCTCAAGGCTGCCTTTCCACCCATTTACGTACTTAACACCGATACGTCTTCGACTTGTTCGAACGTCTCCATCAAAACATGACATCGTTGAGATCAGTCAATGACCTGAAATTTTTCTTCCAAACTTTCATCAGCAGTGTTATGATTTCAGCTACCCTTGGTTTTTTTTTTTCAAAACAATTCAATTTTCCCTCATTCAAAATATAACTCCTTGACTTTCCCCTGACCGCGCAAAATTTTTCTCTGACAATTTCCTGACCTGTGAAAACCCTGTTTCGATTTTGGAGGCATAACCCCTTGAAACTATTGATACCAACATGTCAGTCGTTAGCCCGCAATTTTTCCAATGAATTTTTTTCAAGACCATCAAACTATGAAGACATGAAACTATTACAAAAATCTATTTTAATTATGTCATTATATTAAAACTTAAAATTATACTAAAAAGTATATTTTCTATAATTTACTACAGATCTATTTTGCGTCGATTAACAGAATTGTTTCTTTTTGCAGGCTCTACGCATTAACAAATTAAAAAGAACTTTGTTGTAAATAACACATACAAAATTATCCAGAGAGTTTCTCATCATAAAATAAAGTGAACCACTACATGTTCGTGTATTTAATAGTGCGTGATAGACTTTTTCCACCCACTTGAGGCTAAAATTACTACAATTTTAATACAAGTTGCTATATTGCTGGTTTGGTCGCAATCACGCGACAACCTCCGATGAGTCCCTTGACAAACACCTTCTTTGTCACTGAATAAAAGTATCCCAAGGAGTCGACCGCATCTTGTCCCAGCACTCGTACATGACGTTCCTTCTGCTGATTGAATTCCAAAAACCTTTTCTCAACGAACGAGGTCCAAGGCTCTGTTAAATCTTCAAACTTAAAACAAACAATACGCACCATCAGCCATATGCCAAGAATAATCTACGATCAGGCAAGTTACGCGATTTCCGCAAACAAAAAAAATAAACAAGAAATTAAAAACAAACTCAAAGTTTTTCCCGCCCTTGTTACTGATTGCATGTTTTCCCGAGCTTGGCAGTGATCATCCGTTTCCCCGCGCTTGCTATTGGCTAAATGTTTTCCCGCGCTTTGCACGGATTGCATGTTTTTGCTTTTAGTTCTGATTGGTTCAATCCCCATGAACAATACCCATGAAAATTAAGTGTCTTCAATTCAACAGTTTTAAAAAACAATATAAACTCTTCCTACTTGAAAGTCAAGCGTGTTGAATACCCTTAATGTATTATCTAGCCCTATTTATTTAATTATTTAATTTTAATAGCTATTGTTACTCATATATACTCCTCTTCTTCAATGTAATCTAACCAGAGCTTTATATAATTAGTTTTTTTTATAAGTTCTGTATAACCTCCACCCACTTATATTGTCCTGTGGTAGCAGCCAACTCGAAAGCTCTGCTCCTTTGGCTGCTACACACTCTTCCCTTTGTTATGTTTAGCTCAATGTATAATCAGCTCTGTTTTTTACTTCTTTTTTATTCTTTATTGTTGTTATATTGTAACTGAATAAGTGTAAAAAAATGAACTTGAACTTGAACTTGAACTTGGTTCACTGAGTTAGCTTCATTTTATATGATTGGCCAGGCGTTTCGGATTTAAAATTCTAGTTGTTGATTCCCAGTCATTTAAAAGCTGTCAATCATGAGGAACTGAAAAGGTCCGGTCGAAAATCAAATGGAAAGGTCAGTTTCGTTTCATTCCGACGGGAATATTCGGGATCACCTCTGGAGATGGCCCACGTTGAGCCGGGTCGGTTCAGTCCCACCGAAAATTGCCGTTCCATTTTGGCAAACCGGTTCATTGCCCTACTTCATTTCAGTAGTTTCATTTACGTAAGGAATTCGTAAAAGGAGTAAAAAATGGCAAGGGCCATTGCTCTTGCCTGAACCGGTTTAATCGGGATATGAGGTTCCATTTTTCCACGGGTAGCCCAGTGGACTCTGACCGGTCAGTCTGACTTGCTCTGTCCGACCTCGTAGCTCAGTCGGACGAGTAACGGTAGATCTAATCCGGAGGTCGTGGGTTCGATTCCCACCGAGGTCAAAAGAACCTTTTTTTTATTTTATTTAAACATATTTTCTATTGTTTGCCCCAAAAGCGCCTAGGCTTATCAAGGGGGCTTACAATAATACAATAATCAGGCTAAAAAAACAGACAGACACAAACAGCACACAAAGACTAAGTTACAACAAATAAATTTACATAATTACAAATGTATTAATTAAACAGTGGCCATCGAAAAGCGATTAGTATTGATTATAAAAGTCTGGACTTCACGAAAAGAGACACAGCCCACTAAAGGCAACAACTGTTTTTATATCGCACCTTCGCATATCAATATTTCCGAGCGTCACATCGTCGTGTTTTCCAAGACGTTCAATATTGTCTCGACAAATTTCTTTTAGGCATTTTAAAAGACAGAAGAAAACACTTAACCCAAGGCAATGAATCTGTGAGGACCAAACCTTGCAAGTTACAAAGCACGGTTAAAACATGCAGTCTGTGTTAAGCGTGGGAAACCAAGGATGTTTCATTTATATGCCAGACTGGTGGAACAGAGAATTAACTCTGAAGTGTAAATTAAAGTGCTATGAGAAACCCATGAAAGACCCACTGGGCGTTAGCCCTAGTAAAGGGAATCAGGGAATGCTAAAAAACTCAATTTTCTTTTGTACGGCGTTAAATCTGCAAATTATGATATTTACTGTGCTCTATTTCGTGAAGTCCAGACTTTTATAATCAATACTAATCGCTTTTCGATGGCCACTGTTTAATTAATACATTTGTAATTATGTAAATTTATTTGTTGTAACTTAGTCTTTGTGTGCTGTTTGTGTCTGTCTGTTTTTTTAGCCTGATTATTGTATTATTGTAAGCCCCCTTGATAAGCCTAGGCGCTTTTGGGGCAAACAATAGAAAATATGTTTAAATAAAATAAAAAAAAGGTTCTTTTGACCTCGGTGGGAATCGAACCCACGACCTCCGGATTAGATCTACCGTTACTCGTCCGACTGAGCTACGAGGTCGGACAGAGCAAGTCAGACTGACCGGTCAGAGTCCACTGGGCTACCCGTGGAAAAATGGAACCTCATATCCCGATTAAACCGGTTCAGGCAAGAGCAATGGCCCTTGCCATTTTTTACTCCTTTTACGAATTCCTTACGTAAATGAAACTACTGAAATGAAGTAGGGCAATGAACCGGTTTGCCAAAATGGAACGGCAATTTTCGGTGGGACTGAACCGACCCGGCTCAACGTGGGCCATCTCCAGAGGTGATCCCGAATATTCCCGTCGGAATGAAACGAAACTGACCTTTCCATTTGATTTTCGACCGGACCTTTTCAGTTCCTCATGATTGACAGCTTTTAAATGACTGGGAATCAACAACTAGAATTTTAAATCCGAAACGCCTGGCCAATCATATAAAATGAAGCTAACTCAGTGAACCAAGTTCAAGTTCAAGTTCAAGTTCATTTTTTTACACTTATTCAGTTACAATATAACAACAATAAAGAATAAAAAAGAAGTAAAAAACAGAGCTGATTATACATTGAGCTAAACATAACAAAGGGAAGAGTGTGTAGCAGCCAAAGGAGCAGAGCTTTCGAGTTGGCTGCTACCACAGGACAATATAAGTGGGTGGAGGTTATACAGAACTTATAAAAAAAACTAATTATATAAAGCTCTGGTTAGATTACATTGAAGAAGAGGAGTATATATGAGTAACAATAGCTATTAAAATTAAATAATTAAATAAATAGGGCTAGATAATACATTAAGGGTATTCAACACGCTTGACTTTCAAGTAGGAAGAGTTTATATTGTTTTTTAAAACTGTTGAATTGAAGACACTTAATTTTCATGGGTATTGTTCATGGGGATTGAACCAATCAGAACTAAAAGCAAAAACATGCAATCCGTGCAAAGCGCGGGAAAACATTTAGCCAATAGCAAGCGCGGGGAAACGGATGATCACTGCCAAGCTCGGGAAAACATGCAATCAGTAACAAGGGCGGGAAAAACTTTGAGTTTGTTTTTAATTTCTTGTTTATTTTTTTTGTTTGCGGAAATCGCGTAACTTGCCTGATCGTAGATTATTCTTGGCATATGGCTGATGGTGCGTATTGTTTGTTTTAAGTTTGAAGATTTAACAGAGCCTTGGACCTCGTTCGTTGAGAAAAGGTTTTTGGAATTCAATCAGCAGAAGGAACGTCATGTACGAGTGCTGGGACAAGATGCGGTCGACTCCTTGGGATACTTTTATTCAGTGACAAAGAAGGTGTTTGTCAAGGGACTCATCGGAGGTTGTCGCGTGATTGCGACCAAACCAGCAATATAGCAACTTGTATTAAAATTGTAGTAATTTTAGCCTCAAGTGGGTGGAAAAAGTCTATCACGCACTATTAAATACACGAACATGTAGTGGTTCACTTTATTTTATGATGAGAAACTCTCTGGATAATTTTGTATGTGTTATTTACAACAAAGTTCTTTTTAATTTGTTAATGCGTAGAGCCTGCAAAAAGAAACAATTCTGTTAATCGACGCAAAATAGATCTGTAGTAAATTATAGAAAATATACTTTTTAGTATAATTTTAAGTTTTAATATAATGACATAATTAAAATAGATTTTTGTAATAGTTTCATGTCTTCATAGTTTGATGGTCTTGAAAAAAATTCATTGGAAAAATTGCGGGCTAACGACTGACATGTTGGTATCAATAGTTTCAAGGGGTTATGCCTCCAAAATCGAAACAGGGTTTTCACAGGTCAGGAAATTGTCAGAGAAAAATTTTGCGCGGTCAGGGGAAAGTCAAGGAGTTATATTTTGAATGAGGGAAAATTGAATTGTTTTGAAAAAAAAAAACCAAGGGTAGCTGAAATCATAACACTGCTGATGAAAGTTTGGAAGAAAAATTTCAGGTCATTGACTGATCTCAACGATGTCATGTTTTGATGGAGACGTTCGAACAAGTCGAAGACGTATCGGTGTTAAGTACGTAAATGGGTGGAAAGGCAGCCTTGAGGCCGCTACTATATCGGACATTTTGTATCCATTTGGTCTGACAGGGAAATGGTATTTTTTCATCAGGGAATTTTGAAAAATCATGTCGATCGGTGACAACCAAATTCAAAGGTCGGCAAGCACTAGGTTAGTGACAAGTTGCTAGGAAATGAAGTGGGGACAAGTTGCAGAGACAGATTGTACGACATACCGACGGTATTTAAGAAAACGTTTTGTTTTCGCCTTTGTACGTTTTTGTTATTTCCTCCATTCATTACTAATTACAAAGATACAAAGTCATTATTATATTACAAGATATCTTTCATTTAACATATTTAAAGATACTGAAGAAAGCATTTTTCCATTTCCATTTTATTTCCATTAACCTCACAAAAGATAAACAAAAAAAATAACGCAATACACTAGAAATTTATGATAATTTAAAGACGATAACTTGACAATTTTAAAGGCAGTAATGGTAAGGAAGTCTATATAGAAGCCGCGGGCTTATGAACTGTAGGCTTCCTGACAATATAGGGTACATCATACAAATTATCGGGACAGCATGAAATATTAAGGTAATTCCCCTGAAATAAAACTGACATTAGATTTTCGTTCAAACTTTGCCCACTGAATATTTATCATATGAGAACTTCAATTTTGAAATAAAAAAGGGGGGTGCCCATACTCATTAAGGAGCACTGGGGCATTGAAAATGACCCATTTTGGCATTATTTAACGCTTATTACAAGAACGCATTCCCAGTAATAATTGTAAATACTCATGAGAACACGCATTAAACTGGAGTCAATGCATTGTATCGGACACAAAAAAACTTTTTAAGTTTGATTTAGACAGAAAGCTGAATCCTTGATTAAAATTTCAACCAAATATTTTGACATGGTTACCATAGGGCAAGATAGAAAAGACCACAGTTTACTTGCTATTTTCGTTATTTATTCAATTTTCAGCAATAGGAATCAGATCAGTCTTTCCTCAAGAAAAGTTCATGATAAGTTGATTACAATGACTGAAAAAAAAGTTGGGGTGCCCATGCTCGTTGGTGAGCTATAGCCATTTTTCAACTGACAGCACTCAATATCAAGGGAAATCTGCCATGTTTTCAATATGCGCGTGCACGCGGGCGCGCTAAATGACGTCATAAATTATGCGCAGAAAGGATGCACAGTGCAATTGTGAGGAATAACCTTAAAATGTATTATTTAAAAAAAAAAAAAAAAAGAAAGGGAAAAGAAAGAAAAAGTAAGTAGCTTAATGAAGAGTATATTTGACTAAGTAAGAAGGAATTTTGCCAAACAAACAGATGCTTTCGCTGTTTTGAATTTCAGGGCTTAACGAGTTGAAAAACTTAGGTCCTTGTGAAATCCCTACCCTGCTACATACCTGAAGCTTGAGAAAGGTACCCCTTTCGAGCGGAGCCTTCCCGTATAGGCCATTATAGGGAGTACCCCCCTCGGAACCCATGACACGAAACAACACGAAAACCGCATACAACACGAAGAAAACACGAGAGCTTTAACAACAACAACAACAACTTTATTGACCCTTACACTTGCTTTGATTGCAGGTCCTCTGGTTTGAGTGCCCTACTTTGGCCAGCTGTTGGCGATTTTCTAGCAGTTTCTCACAGCTCTATAATAGTGATCGGATCTGAGGCGAAAAGGCCGAAGTCGCGGTAGCCCTCAATATGTAAAAAAATTGGGATCCCAAAGAGATTAGTTCAGTTGTATTTCATATCCATCATTTATCAGGCACATGTTTTGTTTTCAACCGACCACCTGTTTTAAAGATTGAAGTCTACTTTTTTTTAGTGGGCAGATCAGATCAAGGAACAAATTTGGAGGTTGCAAAAATGTCTAGAACTCCGTTGAGATGAAAGGTAATTTTTCATAACCATGTTGGAGGTAATCCCGGAAAAGAACAGAGGTCAGCTCCCGGGGGGGACAACTCCCAGAAAAGTTGGGCGAGGGTGTTCGGCCAACTTCCAAAACCGTTACTCTATCTACGACCAAAATCTGCGATTTTTCAGTACCCTATTTATGACATGGCCAAAAAATTCGATACCCTTTGCGGCTGTCACAGTTGCCCTAAACATAAGTTATGAAGGGCTTTTGTTGACGGTCCTATCAATAATGATGAAAAAGTAGCTTATTATGTTTCTAAGAAACTAGAGTGCAAAAATCATACCCTATTAATGACCAAAATAGCCAAAATCGATACCTTATTTATGACTGAAAAACCATACCGTTTGGGGGCGCACATACCTATAAAGCAACACCCCCTCCCCCGGAGATCAACAAAACTTTACAGACAAAAATTCAACTAATTTTTTAATCCAAGACCATAAGTTGGAAATTTTATTGCCACTATTCTTCTAAATGGCTTAATTTAAATCCGCTCTGTGGTGGGTTAGAAGAGTTCGTAACCTCTACGCCCGCAGCTCAAAGTTGGCTCTACTTTTCATGCTTTTACAATAGCGTGTTTTTTTCTTTTGTCCGAAAAGTTTTAAATGACATCGCCACCCTTAATATGCCGCATCAGACGAAGGAGTAATATAATATGTAAGTTCCTTCCGAGATCTTGTCTTTCCCCGGTTTCGTCCAAGGAAATATCTTTCGCAGAGAGAAACTGTAGAGGAAGAAAGAAGATACATCTTGGGAGTCTTGCTAGGATCACATCTCGTAACGATATAAAAAACCCATTATCTAAAGCGCGACCACAACTTGATGCCCTAAAATAGCGACAGAGTTAAGTCCGATATAACAAGCAGGCATGTTTACGATCAATAGTTCGCCGATGAAACAAGAGTCGCTGAAACGCTTATATTCGTGGAATGTTGCTCAAGGCTTGACAGTTCACAAAGAAACAAAGTGGTACCGACCTAAGAGGGAATCGAAACCAGCTCCGGAGTGTCTGATGTGCGCGTCGAGTTGGGCGTGATATGTTTACTTTGCAAACAAGATTTGAGATCCGCGCGCGCCGAAAAGGCATTACTGAAAATTATCACCCGGTGGAGCTGAGATCGAGATAACTGAGGAAAAACAAATTTTGAAAGTTCCTTTCTTTAGTGAGAAGTTCGCTGTGAATGGAAAATGTTCCTTTGGACTGTCTGTTATTGACTCACTTAGTAAGCATTCAGTTGCAAGGTTATCAGGAACAGGGCTGGCCAAAGTGCCCTTAAATTGATTTTCAGTAATGATTTGCTTTTAAGTTAAGTTTTTTGTGTCTTAATGAAAGGACCTGTTTTCCCGAAACCCAATTCAGTTCAGCAAGTTTGTGTGCAAAGTGATCGAGGCAAATCAGTTAAAAGGCGCGTTGTTCATCACTTAAATGGTTTATCAGCGAAATCAAATTGGCAATCTTCCCATGATGTATCTAAATTAAGAATGTTACATATTTTTATAGCAGAATAAAATGCATAAAAATCAGAGAAGAAAAGGCTTGACTTATTCTTTTATGTATAAAATTATGTAAAGACAATGTTGTCATGCCTGATTCTGGGACAGATCTAAATACATGTTTTAAAAGTGAAGCACTTGGTAAACATTTGCTCAAATCTGAGAACACGTGAAGAAAAAATTAAAAAGTATCATTTTAGGCAATCGATTTTCAAGAGGTACAATGGGTCATTTATAATTTGGCACCAAATATTTTGTTTGACACCTCTCCAGGCGTTCTACTGAGTTGGTTAGCTTCTCAAGATAATTACATCATTAGTTTCGTCGACATGTTGGCGAAAAGTGAGAAACGTAGAATTTGACGAACCATTTAGTTCGTTTTCAATAGCTTATTAGAAATCCACT
>JAHPZR010015805.1:0-12858 GCA_019787425.1 Platygyra sinensis | reverse complement strand
ACATGTATAACATTTAACAAATAAAGAAGCCTAAGCCGTGTATTACACTGTGATAAAACACGATGGTCATTTGAGAACATGAGGGAAATGTAGAAAGCACGAGCCGCAGGCGAGTGTTTTCTACATTTCTCGAGTGTTCTCAAATGACCGGAGTGTTTTATCACAGTGTAATGCATGGCTTAGGCTTCTTCATTTGCTTTAAAATATAGATTTTACACATGCAAAACAATAAAACACGCTTTTTCTATGTTTTATACTCTGATAAAACATAGGTTTTTGACCAATCAGAGCGCGCGCAGGGTCCTATCTATATTTTAAATTCCATTACATGTATAATTATATATATTGGCTTATTTGATTTCATAGTTTGTGAAGAGTAGGTAATCATCTCATGATGAGTATAATTCTCAAAAGAACTGTTGTGAGTGATTGATGGCTCATGTTTTGACCTGAGCAGAAGTCATTGTCAGTCTCTTTAACTCTGAAGATGATTTCAGCTCAGGTTGTCAGGACATCACTGACAAACAACATTTTTTCAGATTTATCATCCATCTGAGGAGTGCAGTAGCTGAACTATTGTACCGATAATCCAGGGTTCTAGTTGTTTACTTATCTCTTTAATAAGCTGTTTTAGCACTAACAGTTCTGTAATAAACTTAAAATTTGTTCCTGTAACTTTATAGCATGAGCTCTCCTTGGATGATGACTTAACGCCAGTTACAAACCCAGGTAAGGCAAACCCTTATTGTAAAGTTAACATAGCCGATTGTATTTCATTGTACAATGAATGAAAATGTTGTGTTCCTATGAAGCTGCACCTTTGTGCTTAAGATTTGGGTAGACCATTGCAGGTATAAAAACTCTCTTACTTGTACACACGTACTGTACATGTATGTTCCATTCTAACAAATAAGCCATAAGCGTGCCAACTTTTCATTATTTTATGTAAGTTTAGTCTGGTAAAAACAATTAAGAAAGAAGGGTGTAAAAAGTAGGAAGTCTGAGAAAAGAACAAGTGACAGGAACGTCTAAACCAGTAGCAGATCTAGGGGAACCTCCCCCCCCCCCCCCCCCTCCCTCCACTTATTTTGGGTAAAAAATATGACATCACAGAAGGAAGAAAAGCCGACAGGGCAAGCAAAACAAAAGAACTTCCCCCCCCCCCCCCATGTTAGCTCAAGGTCTGGACAATCAAAACACATTTATTTTCAAAGCACAAACTCCGTACTTTGCAATCTCCGAATACATGGATTTTCACACTGAAAACTCAGATACCAGTATATTTTTGCGGTTCATGAACTCGCTGACTTGAACGTGACATAACATGTCACGCACCTTACAGATCCGCCACTCTAAACTCTTGCAACTTCGTTCCCCTCCATTCCTCTTTACACTCTGTGATCATCTTAAGTGGCTACCAAGTCTGATTGCCTCTGAACTTTTCCACTTCATAGAACAGTGGAGCGACTACTATGAAGATGATGGGGAAGAAGCAGCTCTTATACATGATACCTACAAGTACTACTTTCCAGAGAACTATAATGATGAAGATTATGGGTACGTACCCTCATGTACTTATTTAAAGCATTTCAAAAATAACGAGTACATGTACAGAATGACTTTAAATTTGCAAAGGATGTTTTTTCAGTCCTAGCAGCTTATCAGGGTATTTGCTCGGCAAACTTGCACAATATTACCCAGGTTACCCTGAAGTAGTTCACTAATGTCCAGGATTGAACTCGAGTATCTTTTTAATTAGTACTTCATATTTGGAAGGGTTTTTTTGACAGCTTCATATAACTTCACATTTGACAGAATTGTGCGTTTTGGCGACTTTTTAGCAATGAGGACACTGTGATGCTTATCATAAGGAATTTGAATCTCATTAGCATTCAGTACTGGACATAATTCTCTGAAGTAGTAATGTTACTGCTAATAGTCGTGAGTTTTTGTCATGGGCCCCTGGCTCAGGAGATTGGAAAGTGAGCCACTCCCTACATTTAAGACTTAAAATAAAGTTGCAGTGCCGTGCTGTGCCTTGCTGCACCGTGCCGTGCCATGCCGTGTGTGGAGCAACAGTTGTTACGAGACTTTGTGTATGCGGGACTTGAACAAGAAGGTTACCCTTTGCTGTATCTTCTTGTTGTTATTGTTGTTTGATGTATGTGTTAGCAAGACCTATTTTCCAGAATCTTAGAGCAGGAAGCATTTTACAAGAAGGAATTGCTACTTGCACTCTTGCTCTGCTATGGATACTAAACGGTTCATGAATTTCGTCTCGCTTTTTGTCCTTGAGAATGCATAAGGTCACTGGCTAGTCGTCAACTCAGATTGCAGTGGAAAACTGTTCAGCCATCACGAATATTAAAGGGTGGCATGGTAGATTGAGTAGGGAATGAGGCATGCCACGCCCATGGCTTGTCCCATTCCCCTTTGGGTTAAAGCATAAAAATCTCGGCTCATATTCTCTGCTGAATATCAAGAGAAAAACGACTGCTAGCAGTATATTGCTTAAATAATAAGATAAATAAGCGTAAATAAAAATAAATAAGATATCTCAATGGTACATCCAGGGAGTGGCTCTTTGTCTTTGTGTTGAAATTTTAGAAATGTTTGTTTTGAGGAGCGTAGAACTCTCGAAGAACAACACTGAAACAACAACAACAACAAAAAACAGGACAGAGGGTTATGAGGTTATGGAGATAACTACTTAATTTTAGATGACAGAATGAAAGATGCGAATGCAGCCATAACACTACTGGAAAAATGACCTGAAAAATTCAGGCTTGAACTGACGGGATTCGAACCCACGGCCTTTGCGTTACCGGTGCAATGCTCTACCAACTGAGCTATCAAAGCCACATGAGAGCGATCGTGTCTGGGTTCGGCCCTTTGGTAAGAGACACGCGCTCTCATGTGGCTTTGATAGCTTAGTTGGTAGAGCATTGCACCGGTAACGCAAAGGTCGCGGGTTCCAATCCCGTTCAAAGCCTGAATTTGTTCAGGTCATTATTCCAGTAGTGTGATGGCTGCATTCGCATCTTTCATTCTTTCGTCATTTAATTGCTACTGTTTTACATCTATTACCCCCTTTGTTTTAGACTTAAATAGAGTGGTTTTCAATTGAGTGTTGTAAAACCAAAAATCAACCCGGTTACTTACCTACTCAGCCAATCTCAAACCGCAATAAAACTAAGACCAAAACCATAGTAATTGCCTGATTTGATACTTTCAACGCTCAGTTGAAAACCACTCAACCTTTGACTCATTATAATGTCATTGATATGTTTTTCAGGCATGCTGAAGCTAGTAGTTATTACCTGGAAGATGATCCAGAATATGATGACGAGATTGATGAAGAGTTCGAGAAGTTCTTACTAGAGAAAGAGGCACAATTACAATGATTTAAAAAGGAGAATATATTGTGTAGTTTTTGTGAATTAGTCAAATTTCAGGTCTTGTTTGTTACAGTTAGCTGAAGAATACAACAGCTTACAGAATTTCCTTTTTAGGATCATAGATTTAGTAGCATAGAAATACTTGGTCTGTCACTCTTTGTGCGATCTGTACAAGTTTATACACTACACAGATTATACCATGGAAAGCAGTTCCATATGAAGGTACTGCTCGATAGCTTGGAGAAACTTGATGATTACATAACAGAGTTAAATATTTGGAAATTTCCATCCACACTGAGACTCTTTACAATGCTGTTGCATCATAAACAGCATCGAATGAAAGTACTCAGTTCTCAATAGGAGTTTCATCAACAAACTTGAAAAGGTTAGAACCATCTTGTACAGTATAATAAACAGGACTACTCAATAGCTTTCATTTGAATGGTCACACACAAGTAGGGTTTCATCCAGAGACTTAAAAGTTAGAACCAACTAGTACAGCATAATAAACAGTACCACATGAAAGTACTGCTCAATAGCTTTCATTTGCATGGTCACACGCTAGGGTTTCATCCAGAGACTTGATAGTTAGAACCAACTAGTACAGCATAATAAACAGTACCACATGCAAGTACTGCTCAATAGCTTTCATTTGAATGGTCACACACAAGTAGGGCTTCATCCACAGAATTAAAAGGTAGAACCACTTTGTACAACATAACAAACAGTACCACATGAAAGTACTGCTCAATAGCTTTCATTTGAATGGTCACACACTAGTGTTTCATCCAGAACGACCTTGTACAACATAGTATACAGCATGAAAGTAATGCTCAACAGCTCTCACTGGAATGGTCACACGAAACACTGAACATTATCTAACGAAAGTATCAAGTTGACTAACTTTGGCTGGACAAATACGTTAGGATGACTTCTGCTCTGTTAGTGGAAACGTCGGTTGGTGACATCATCTGAACGATCACAGTATATGACCCCTTCCTCCACCCCGTTCACCCAAACAATCCCAGTAAACGAACCACTGATACTCTGGGTCAAACCATTTACCATTATAAATAATAGCAAATCGTGATGGTTAAATAAGTAAATTATGCTACCAACTAATATAATAATTTGTTGTAGACGAGAAAATAGAATTTTTTATGTTGACAATATTATAAAAGAACTTGAACAAGAGTGATACTTGTGTGTAAATATAGATTGTATTGCTCGCCCGAGAGTTAGCTAAAGTGAGATAAATAATTGATAGACCTCAATAGCAGGTAAACCTGCACCCATAGACGTGTAGCTAATTTTTCAGGCGTTCAGTTTGTTGGGGCGCAAGCGAAAAATAAAAAGAGAACGGGGTAGCACCTATATTGTCATCTCTGCCTCAATAACACAAAAGAAGAAAAATGTAAAGAAGGCTATTTTAACAAGTTGATCCACAGAGCCTTGTCTTTGACCTAATGTTGGGCTACAACGGCCTTTGCTTCAGAATTTACACGCGTGACGCGTGGTTGAGTTTACTTTAATGGAGCATTAGCTTTAAACAGAAGCATACCACCTATGCTTCTGCTTTAAAAGGACGCTCCCGTTAAAAAGGGCGCATGTTCTGGTAGGAGTTAAGTGGATAAATTTGAAAATGGCGTTTTCGTTGTGAAATTACATCAACTGTCTTCCGTTCACCCAAGCTCCGTTTTCGTGATCTGGGTTAGTACGGAGGTAGTCTAAAGGCCCGTTTACACGGGCGATTTTTGTCGCGGCAACTCGATGCAATTTTTGTCGCGCTGAAGTTGCAACAAGTTTCAAAGATGTTCGAAACCCCTGCGATATTGCGGCGACAAATCGCACTGAAAATCGCACCTGGTTTACACGTGCGATTTTGAAGTTGCAACGTAAGCGCGACTAAAATTGCATCGAGTTGCCGCGACAGAAATCGCCTGTGTAAACGGGCCTTAAGAGCCTGGTGCCAGGGAGGGAGGGTTAACCTAGCAAGTGGTTTAACCCAAGCTAGCTGAAAGGTTAAAGATAGCCCGTGTTTGCAAGCAAACTTTCACAGATAGGGTAACACTGCAACTCGGGACAACTTAAGGCGCGGTTACACTCGAAGGGTCTGGAAACAATTACCAAGTTGACTTCCGGGTAGGCGGGTTAACCCACCTGCCAGGGTAAAACCAATTGAAAGGCTGACCGGACGTCCGGTCAGCCCTTCAAATGGTTTTAAAGTTTATTTTTCACTGCTGATCTTGATCTAACCAAGATCCGGCTTCAGTCCGCTGCTGTTTGTACAAGTGTTCCTTGCATTACAGTTTACACGACTGCCAGGGTAACCCTACGGACGTCTGCGGCACGTAGATAGGGTAACCGGCCTACCCGGGTAACCCAAGCCGCCTAGTAAATACGACGAAGAAAAAACTGAAAAGAGGAAATGTGAGGGTAACCCGCTTGCAAGGGTAACCCGTTTGCTAGGGTAATCCTCTCTCCTTGTAAACAGGTCCTAAACCATAGAAATATCAAATATCAGCTCGCTTTCGAACATCTCTGGAGTACTGAGGGCATGCTTTGAGCACGTGCTTTGGTCCGAAGATCGCGTGCTTAAATGAGAAAATTTAAATAGAAAGTGTACGTGCCTTGGTTAAAGAACGCGTTCTTTGGTTAAAGAAAGCATGAGAAAAAAAATGCGTGTGCAATGTTTCAAAAGTGACTCTCTAGAAACTTGCGTGAGATAGAGAGTGCACCGTTGCTTTGGTCGAAAGTTCGCGTTCTTTGACTCAAGTTTTGATTTGCTCAAAAGGGTAGCTAACATTAAAAACATGCAAAAGGATAAACGCCCAAAAAAATACATTATTTATGACTATTACATGTAATTTTGTTAATTTAATTGTGAGTGCCGAATACATATTTGATAAAAAAAGAGGGTGTAATTTGGTACATTTTACTCGAGCCAATTTAGAGGGTATAAGAGAGCCATCATTAGCCAACCCTACGCAAAGGTGGGTGCTGAAAGGTAACTGGATCTCAGGGTGCGTGCATTTGAGTTTTTTCGCATCATTTGAAGCCAATAAGACATAAGGCAAAAGCCAAACTTCAAAAGCATTCGTCAGACTGAATAATCTGAAGAATTAGTCATGCACGCTTTTGTCACTCAGCCGTTTTTGTAACGATTAATATTTCGATAATTATTTAAGACGGTCTGGTTAGCTCATTGTCTCTTTGCTGTACGTGTTCACCGAATCGATCAACGTCAACCTAGGTACCTATTACAGAGTGATTTGTTTACATTGGTTGTTAGTAAAAGCTGTATTTTCGTAAAAGGTATTAATTAGCATTTTGACCATTTGTCAACTTGCGCATTCTTTCCTAACCCCGAGCAGTTCGGCAAGACAGGCTGGTTTGGGAGCAGATTGAAACCGTGAGCACTGTTATCTACAGCAACAGGAAAAGTAATGTTTATTACTGTTAAATATGGAGGTAGGTTTAATTTCCTTCGTCAAGATCTTCTACTTTCATAGCATCTGCTTCTCAAATTTAATAGCTCCACTCATTCGCATTTCAGTTTTGAAGTTATGTTTGGAGACATCAAACTTCGCAGTCATGATTGTGGTTTGCATTATTTGAGATTTGTGAGTCATGTTGTTACCTTCAAACCAGTCTAGCTTTTAGACTTGAATTCTTGAACTGAACGTCCGTAATTAATCCGACTCAATTATGGCGTTAAACAAAAAGGAGCCAGGAGGGATTCGTTGAATCATTATATGCGATTAATATATGGCGGATGGCGACCTTGTGCAAACGAATCAATCACAACCCAAACAATGTCTCCTAAGACTGTACATGTCCTCTGGTGGCAAGAAATTATTTGTCCACATGCAAAACTCGTTTAGCGTTTTCAAGGCAGTATCATCATATCAGAGCCTCTTCATTAACCGATTCAGTATACAAGGGAGGTTGAATAGGAGGGTTGTAACTACACCACAGCTGAAGTCTATATCCCCGCTCAGTAAAAACCTACTCACATTAAATCGGCCTGGAATGTCTTTACCATTTGCTAATATGTCTCGTTTAAATAAGGGTAGCGCCGGAGAACCAGCCGGCCTTCGGTTAATGTATTTCACTGAAACTCAGTTTTACGTTAGCGCCATTAAAACCCGAGCATGTATATGGACGACAGAATTAAAAGTTTCTTTATATGATACTTGTTGTTGGCAAAAGATCTTCGTCTGTTGTTGTTGTCGGTTATTACTTTGTAAAATTAAGTGTGAGGACCGGAGCTGCAACTAGTTACAGCTCTTTTAACTTAGCTGGGCGACAATCTTCAACGCAATATTTCGGTAAATCCCGTTGAATTCACAGTCTTTATGTAATTCAGCACTTCCAGATGGCAGAAACATTGGTGTTGGCGGCGATCCCATCTGTTGTTTTCATCCTTAATTTTTTGCAGTTTGTCCTTTTGCATGTTTTTAATGTTAGCTACCCTTTTGAGCAAATCAAAACTTGAGTCAAAGAACGCGAACTTTCGACCAAAGCAACGGTGCACTCTCTATCTCACGCAAGTTTCTAGAGAGTCACTTTTGAAACATTGCACACGCATTTTTTTCTCATGCTTTCTTTAACCAAAGAACGCGTTCTTTAACCAAGGCACGTACACTTTCTATTTAAAGATTTTCTCATTTAAGCACGCGATCTTCGGACCAAAGCACGTGCTCAAAGCATGCCCTCAGTACTCCAGAGATGTTCGAAAGCGAGCTGATATTTGATATTTCTATGGTTTAGGACCTGTTTACAAGGAGAGAGGATTACCCTAGCAAACGGGTTACCCTTGCAAGCGGGTTACCCTCACATTTCCTCTTTCAGTTTTTCTTCGTCGTATTTACTAGGCGGCTTGGGTTACCCGGGTAGGCCGGTTACCCTATCTACGTGCCGCAGACGTCCGTAGGGTTACCCTGGCAGTCGTGTAAACTGTAATGCAAGGAACACTTGTACAAACAGCAGCGGACTGAAGCCGGATCTTGGTTAGATCAAGATCAGCAGTGAAAAATAAACTTTAAAACCATTTGAAGGGCTGACCGGACGTCCCGGTCAGCCTTTCAATTGGTTTTACCCTGGCAGGTGGGTTAACCCGCCTACCCGGAAGTCAACTTGGTAATTGTTTCCAGACCCTTCGAGTGTAACCGCGCCTTAAGTTGTCCCGAGTTGCAGTGTTACCCTATCTGTGAAAGTTTGCTTGCAAACACGGGCTATCTTTAACCTTTCAGCTAGCTTGGGTTAAACCACTTGCTAGGTTAACCCTCCCTCCCTGGCACCAGGCTCTTAAGGCCCGTTTACACAGGCGATTTCTGTCGCGGCAACTCGATGCAATTTTAGTCGCGCTTACGTTGCAACTTCAAAATCGCACGTGTAAACCAGGTGCGATTTTCAGTGCGATTTGTCGCCGCAATATCGCAGGGGTTTCGAACATCTTTGAAACTTGTTGCAACTTCAGCGCGACAAAAATTGCATCGAGTTGCCGCGACAAAAATCGCCCGTGTAAACGGGCCTTTAGACTACCTCCGTACTAACCCAGATCACGAAAACGGAGCTTGGGTGAACGGAAGACAGTTGATGTAATTTCACAACGAAAACGCCATTTTCAAATTTATCCACTTAACTCCTACCAGAACATGCGCCCTTTTTAACGGGAGCGTCCTTTTAAAGCAGAAGCATAGGTGGTATGCTTCTGTTTAAAGCTAATGCTCCATTAAAGTAAACTCAACCACGCGTCACGCGTGTAAATTCTGAAGCAAAGGCCGTTGTAGCCCAACATTAGGTCAAAGACAAGGCTCTGTGGATCAACTTGTTAAAATAGCCTTCTTTACATTTTTCTTCTTTTGTGTTATTGAGGCAGAGATGACAATATAGGTGCTACCCCGTTCTCTTTTTATTTTTCGCTTGCGCCCCAACAAACTGAACGCCTGAAAAATTAGCTACACGTCTATGGGTGCAGGTTTACCTGCTATTGAGGTCTATCAATTATTTATCTCACTTTAGCTAACTCTCGGGCGAGCAATACAATCTATATTTACACACAAGTATCACTCTTGTTCAAGTTCTTTTATAATATTGTCAACATAAAAAATTCTATTTTCTCGTCTACAACAAATTATTATATTAGTTGGTAGCATAATTTACTTATTTAACCATCACGATTTGCTATTATTTATAATGGTAAATGGTTTGACCCAGAGTATCAGTGGTTCGTTTACTGGGATTGTTTGGGTGAACGGGGTGGAGGAAGGGGTCATATACTGTGATCGTTCAGATGATGTCACCAACCGACGTTTCCACTAACAGAGCAGAAGTCATCCTAACGTATTTGTCCAGCCAAAGTTAGTCAACTTGATACTTTCGTTAGATAATGTTCAGTGTTTCGTGTGACCATTCCAGTGAGAGCTGTTGAGCATTACTTTCATGCTGTATACTATGTTGTACAAGGTCGTTCTGGATGAAACACTAGTGTGTGACCATTCAAATGAAAGCTATTGAGCAGTACTTTCATGTGGTACTGTTTGTTATGTTGTACAAAGTGGTTCTACCTTTTAATTCTGTGGATGAAGCCCTACTTGTGTGTGACCATTCAAATGAAAGCTATTGAGCAGTACTTGCATGTGGTACTGTTTATTATGCTGTACTAGTTGGTTCTAACTATCAAGTCTCTGGATGAAACCCTAGCGTGTGACCATGCAAATGAAAGCTATTGAGCAGTACTTTCATGTGGTACTGTTTATTATGCTGTACTAGTTGGTTCTAACTTTTAAGTCTCTGGATGAAACCCTACTTGTGTGTGACCATTCAAATGAAAGCTATTGAGTAGTCCTGTTTATTATACTGTACAAGATGGTTCTAACCTTTTCAAGTTTGTTGATGAAACTCCTATTGAGAACTGAGTACTTTCATTCGATGCTGTTTATGATGCAACAGCATTGTAAAGAGTCTCAGTGTGGATGGAAATTTCCAAATATTTAACTCTGTTATGTAATCATCAAGTTTCTCCAAGCTATCGAGCAGTACCTTCATATGGAACTGCTTTCCATGGTATAATCTGTGTAGTGTATAAACTTGTACAGATCGCACAAAGAGTGACAGACCAAGTATTTCTATGCTACTAAATCTATGATCCTAAAAAGGAAATTCTGTAAGCTGTTGTATTCTTCAGCTAACTGTAACAAACAAGACCTGAAATTTGACTAATTCACAAAAACTACACAATATATTCTCCTTTTTAAATCATTGTAATTGTGCCTCTTTCTCTAGTAAGAACTTCTCGAACTCTTCATCAATCTCGTCATCATATTCTGGATCATCTTCCAGGTAATAACTACTAGCTTCAGCATGCCTGAAAAACATATCAATGACATTATAATGAGTCAAAGGTTGAGTGGTTTTCAACTGAGCGTTGAAAGTATCAAATCAGGCAATTACTATGGTTTTGGTCTTAGTTTTATTGCGGTTTGAGATTGGCTGAGTAGGTAAGTAACCGGGTTGATTTTTGGTTTTACAACACTCAATTGAAAACCACTCTATTTAAGTCTAAAACAAAGGGGGTAATAGATGTAAAACAGTAGCAATTAAATGACGAAAGAATGAAAGATGCGAATGCAGCCATAACACTACTGGAATAATGACCTGAACAAATTCAGGCTTTGAACGGGATTGGAACCCGCGACCTTTGCGTTACCGGTGCAATGCCCTACCAACTAAGCTATCAAAGCCACATGAGAGCGTCGTGTCTCTTACCAAAGGGCCGAACCCAGACACGATCGCTCTCATGTGGCTTTGATAGCTCAGTTGGTAGAGCATTGCACCGGTAACGCAAAGGCCGTGGGTTCGAATCCCGTCGTTCAAAGCCTGAATTTTTCAGGTCATTTTTCCAGTAGTGTTATGGCTGCATTCGCATCTTTCATTCTGTCATCTAAAATTAAGTAGTTATCTCCATAACCTCATAACCCTCTGTCCTGTTTTTCGTTGTTGTTGTTGTTTCAAGAGTTTCTACGCGATACGCTCCTCAAAACAAACATTTCTAAAATTTCAACACAAAGACAAAGAGCCACTCCCTGGAGGTACCACTGAGATATCTTATTTATTTTTATTTACGCTTATTTATCTTATTATTTAAGCAATATACTGCTAGCAGCCGTTTTTCTCTTGATATTCAGCAGAGAATATGAGCCGAGAATGCTTTAACCCAAAGGGGAATGGGACAAGCCATGGGCGTGGCATGCCTCATTCCCTACTCAATCTACCATGCCACCCTTTTATATTCGTGATGGCTGAACAGTTTTCCACTGCAATCTGAGTTGACGACTAGCCAGTGACCTTATGCATTCTCAAGGACAAAAAGCGAGACGAAATTCAAAACCGTTAAGTATCCATAGCAGAGCAAGAGTGCAAGTAGAAATTCCTTCTTGTAAAATGCTTCTGCTCTAAGATTCTGGAAAATAGGTCTTGCTAACACATACATCAAACAACAATAACAACAAGAAGATACAGCAAAGGGAAACCTTCTTGTTCAAGTCCCGCATACACAAAGTCTCGTAACAACTGTTGCTCCACACACGGCATGGCACGGCACAGTGCAGCAAGGCACAGCACGGCACTGCAACTTTATTTTAAGTCTTAAATGTAGGGAGTGGCTTCACTGGCTTTCCAATCTCCTGAGCCAGGTGCCCATGACAAAAACACACGACTATTAGCAGTAACATTACTACTTGAGATAATTATGTCCAGTACTGAATGCTAATGAGATTCAAATTCCTTATGATAAGCATCACAGTGTCCTCATTGCTAAAAAGTCGCCAAAACGCACAATTCTGTCAAATATGAAGTGATATGAAGCTGTCAAAAAAACCCTTCCAAATATGAAGTACTAATTAAAAAGATACTCGAGTTCAATCCTGGACATTAGTGAACTACTTCAGGGTAACCTGGGTAATATTGTGCAAGTTTGCCGAGCAAATACCCTGATAAGCTGCTAGGACTGAAAAAACATCCTTTGCAAATTTAAAGTCATTCTGTACATGTACTCGTTATTTTTGAAATGCTTTAAATAAGTACATGAGGGTACGTACCCATAATCTTCATCATTATAGTTCTCTGGAAAGTAGTACTTGTAGGTATCATGTATAAGAGCTGCTTCTTCCCCATCATCTTCATAGTAGTCGCTCCACTGTTCTATGAAGTGGAAAAGTTCAGAGGCAATCAGACTTGGTAGCCACTTAAGATGATCACAGAGTGTAAAGAGGAATGGAGGGGAACGAAGTTGCAAGAGTTTAGAGTGGCGGATCTGTAAGGTGCGTGACATGTTATGTCACGTTCAAGTCAGCGAGTTCATGAACCGCAAAAATATACTGGTATCTGAGTTTTCAGTGTGAAAATCCATGTATTCGGAGATTGCAAAGTACGGAGTTTGTGCTTTGAAAATAAA
>JAHPZR010015804.1:20000-40555 GCA_019787425.1 Platygyra sinensis | reverse complement strand
CCTCGAAATAGCTCCTCGTGTGCGCAGAAATGTGTGTGTGTACTTTTCTAAATCACACCTTCAAGTGATCGCATCTCAGTTTTGAGTTAATTTCTCACAACCGTTATGTACATCTGGGTTTTCATGAGGCTGTTGACTGCCATCCATTGGAAATTCAAAGCAGTCTTTTCCAAAGTAAGACAACAAAAATGCCTTCCAATCGTTCTGTACTGGAAACAAAAACCCTTCGAAATTCATTCTCTTTAAAGGATAAATCGAGCGGCCGACATCAGTTAATACAAAGATATCTATCATCAGCCCATCGTGCCATTTGCAACCATGAACCATACAGTACTTATAACAACTGTTTCTGTCACGGAGTCTTGGGTTCCATGTTCGTTCGTATATGCCTACTATCTCGTGCTTGTCGAAACCACTCGGATCGTCGGGATTCAATGGAGGGTCACTAACTGAATTCTGAAAGAAAATATCAGCTGGTAGCTCTTTCGATACATTTTGAAAAAATTTTATGTAGTCCTCCATAGGAATCTCAATATCAATGTCATAATCCCAGGGTATAAATCCATGATGTCTGGCAGCGCCGAGTAAAGTGCCATACGCTATCCAGTACTTGATTCCATGTTTCTGCGCGAGGAGATCGAAGATGCGCAGCATTCGTGTTATGGCGAGCTGCGATTGCCGGTTACGAAATTTTGAGTGGTTGCGAATATCAGGACACTGAAGTGTGCCGTTGATCAAGTCACATCTTCCACCAAGTTCTGTGTATAACCTGGGGCACATTTGACCCCATTCGAACGAAACTTCACAATGTTTTCCTGTACGATTGATATGATAAGGAGGTTCCACGCTCAAAGTTTTGTCGATCTCCCAGGCTGGGAAGACTGCGGTAGAATCAATTGGGAAGACGACAGTCACTAGTATGTATGTCGCTATCGCTAGACCGAACAGAAAGAATATCTTGCGTTTCCTCGTATGGAACATCGTAAGAAACGCAACTTGAAAGAAAGCTCATGTAAGGACTGATTAATATTCCAGTTTAAATTGCTTGTTTAAGTGGCATTCTAGCTGTCAACGAGCTGTCAAGACTTTGAATGAAGAAATCATTGACGAGACAATGCGTCAGACTGTGTTCCGTGATGCGGAAAAATAAATTGTAACCTTCCCAATCGAGGGACACCTCTAAATAATATCCTCGAAAAAGGTAAATGACAACACAGCCGGAGGTAATAACAAACTGAAAGGAAGTTAAAGAAGAACACGAGGCTGGAGAAAATAAAAACTAATGAAATTAATCTTGCTTGACACATCGATCATATTTTTCTAGGAGAAATATAAATTGTCACTTTCTTATCAAACTATTGGCCGCCTAAAAATCTCTATTTGTCCCCCCAAAATCCAAAATGAACGTCTTTGTATACATTATGACAAGCAGATTAAAAAAAAAATTTGAATTTTAATTTTCACCTGCACCAGCTGAACAAAATCAATCTCAGTATATTTGTCAGCTGCTTTGAGTTTTCGTTTTTTCTCGTCCTTCTCGTACTTCACGTTTGTGGTTTTCGATATCACTGACCACAGTTATCGACTCATCAAGCAACTGGCCGCTTTAAGATCTCTATTTATCCAAAAAATCCAAGGTGAACGTGGTTGTACTGTATGTAATATGAGAAGTGAATACAAAATTTTGAATCATAATTTTCACCTGCTGAACAAAGTCATTGTTATATTAATGATAATTGCATCGGGTTTTTGTCGTCATAGTCACCCTTGACTGGGCATGCACTGACCACTGCATCCCGTTATCGAGACTTTGCTACACAAAGAAGGAAACTAGGGTTAATTTCGTATTTACACAGGTAGTACAACAGACATGCGTATCTATCAGCGTTTCCGTGAGAACCTTGAACATGATGCATTTACATGTTAGCAGATATATGGTTCTTGTAGCAAGGGAAAGTTTTGCCAAGCCAGACCCCCACATTTGCAACACGTGATTTAAGTACTTCAGCTTTGTCAACGTTGATATGAATAGGGCGAAACTTGGCCAAGTTGCTGTCTTGTTCCGGAAATCGAGCCTACAATGTCATATCTATTGTCCTGGTTGATCGTTTCACAAATGGTGTTCTTTACAGTGGATAATATGTGCAGTGAGCATCGCAACGTGTACACTGGGTGCGAGAGGTTTTTCTTGCGCGGTTTCCGGTGTCGGTCATGTCACAGTAGCGATTAAGCACTGACGACGGCGACGTCAGGGAAGACGCCTAGCAAAAATGGATTTAAATTTTACTCTCGAATTTCGTAAGTAACTATACCCGATCAGAGCGCAAATCTGTCTACAAACCTATTCAAACTAAATATGTAGTGCCAACGATCAATTCCATAAGGAAATCCAAAATATTTGCCGTCGTGGCCTAGTTTCTCCAAAATACGCAAAACTTGGTCATTTCACGTCGTTAGTTGACAGAGAACGGTAACGAAATGCACAAAGATTTATAAGCACGTGCAAAGCTATTGTTCTACTCATGAAACCTTTTGTTTGGCGACGTTCCCGTTGCTGTTGCCGTCGTGTTAACAAAGCGGAGACAATGTTAAAATTGTTCATCATCAGAGAGGTCAACTCTGATATGCCTATCTATATAAACAGAACAAATGCTGGAAAAAATCAAATGCCCCGAGCGGGATTCGAACCCACAACACCCCGATCTCATGAAAGGTGCTCTAACCACTGAGCTACCGAGGCAACCACATTGGAGTGAGTCGAATATTAGCTACAAACGAACATCGATTACCAGACATTTGCTCCCAGGCCTCTCGGACTGGGAATTACTTCTGTTGATCGTCGAGACGAAAGCTCATCGGACCAGATGTTATAGTAGACCCTTACACATTATGTAACATGGCATATTTCGAACATATTGTTCATCAATTGATGAACAATATGTTCGAAATATGCCATGTTATGCCATGTTACACAATGTTAAAATTGAATATATACTCGTGGCTCTCTTTAATAATGGGAGCTTCGCCGCTCGTGTCCGCAGCCTTCGGCCGCCGAAGCGAAGCGAAGTATTTCCTTCTGCCGTGCGAGAGAAAAAAGCCTCTGTTACCTAGGGGACCCTAGGGTATGCTACGTGTTCCTTTCCACCATTTTCAAGACCACGTCAAATAATTTTGATAATGCTTGTCTGGTTTGTTCTAATTATATCTGCATGCAATTCAGCTTTCAGCCTGAAAGCTGAATCGGATTGGTAAAACATTCGTTGTGTTTATGATACTCATAATGACAGAGTGACGAACTTTGATGATCGCAATAGACCGAGATAACATGTCGTAGTGATGATTCTCTTTATTCTCATCAGTCTCCTGTCTGTGAGATGTCTTGATACTGCAATGAGAAATTAATTATTGGTCACTCATACCTCTGATTCGAAGCTTGGTTGGTGCCTCTTCCACAAACACATTCTTGCATCGTAAGATAATAACAGTCCTACAAGAACAAGATATGTTATCTTTCAGTTTCTCTTTTGCGATGTACAATGTTATCTCTGTGGCCCCGTCCCAGTACACTATGCCGGAGAAACTTGAAAACACAATAATTACAGGCCTCATTCAGTTTGGATTTGAGTTTGAGAAAAACTCCGTCAGGGAAATCACCCGATTATCGTGATCGTTTTCGATAAACATAGATTTTAAAGGGGCAGTATCACGAGAGGTCTTCTAAGTTTTGTGCAAACTATGCTAGAATTATAAAGGTGCACTCACTGATCAACATAATATCTTTCAAATGACAAAAAAGGCATAAATTCAATCTCTATAAGAGATCAATGATTTTTAGTGATTTTCCTCCAAGTACAGTGAACAACTTTTGTGACTATAGTACATGTATTGTGCATTCTAACAAAGTTGGGCAACTACTAGTGGATTTCCAATTAATACCAATACCTTCATTAGATTTCAAGTAGCACTAAATCTTGGCGAGACGTCCACACTAAAACGAATTGGAAAAGGCCGCATTTTTTAAATTCCTCTTGTTTCCAGAGCAGTTTCAAAGAGCTTCGTTTTTGTGACGAATTATCGTGAATGGTAGGCCTAACCGTACACTGAAATAAAGATGCGTTTTCAAATTTCTATCCGGTGTAGTTAAAATAAATAAAAAGTATATTAACACCTCTGGCAGTTAAAAACTGAATTAACGGTGTAGTTTACAAATAATGTTTACTAGCTAGGTCTAACTCATTCGAGTTAGCTAGTTCTGGTGGGGCCTAAATAACCAAAAAAAATGTGAAAAGGATAGTGTACTAACGAAGTGGAGAAAATTAGTACATAAATAGTAAGCCATGCCGTAGAAAGGGTACTCTAGAATGTAGAACATTGAAAAAGATTCCGAACGATGACCATAAGAAATTCATTCCCTTTTCGTCATCCGCAGTCACTCCGCCTCTAAGTTGGCTCCCTAGAGTATTTACGAACACCCTCGCTATGGAGCGCGAGTTAGAAAAGGAAACTTTCCCTGTAGAGATTTATCAGTATGGACTTTGTTGAAATAAGGCTTATTTTCTGATTGTCAATTTTTTGAATTAAGGCCGTTACCATGGCAACATCTCATTTAATGACGGGCAGACATATTTCTCATTTTGACCTAAACTCCTTAATATCTTCACTTTCCTTCGGTGAAATGTTTTCATACTTTGCCACATCATGGAAATGATATTGCCTAACATTTTGAATCGGTAAAAAGTCAAGGTTGTTCAGACGGTTTCCAATATTCTGTAGTTTGTCATTTTTCTAAATATATTAGATTAGCTCTGACAGATTTTAACAAAAATAAGTTATTTTATAGGAAATGTAAGTGGTTACAACTCCACCAAATTTTAAAAAAAATTCACCGAAGGAAACGCGAGAAAATTTACTGTCAGTTTTGTTTTTTGTGCTCATGTTGACGTCATAAAAATGGAAAAACACTGATGTTTTCCTATGAGCGCGCGCACATTGCTTGAGCTTTCGTCATCAGCGCGCGTACAGTAGTAAAACTATAGGGAGCCACCTTAAGGCACACAGCGGTCAAACGCAAAAATCCAACGCCACTTCCGGTTTTCGCCGCCTCGAACTTCGTAAGAGTTTGAAGAGAAAACCTGCAAGACTTCTGAAGGAAAATGTTATAAAAATAGTACTGTGAGAGAAAATTACAAGCTGGGAGGACTATAGGATGTCCATCACTAAATGTCCTGGTCATATGCGAAGTTTAAAGCTTAACTTTTCAGCGACTGTCTTAACTTTGGGCTTGAAAGCGAAAATTTTCGAAAATTTAAGACTTTGGTAAGCGAAAGTTTTGGGGGAACTGCGCACGCGCGCCCCGTTTGACCGCTGTGTGACCTTAAGGTCATTCCACTGAAATAGAACCTACACTGAGATTTTTCTCAAACTTTGCCAATTGATTGTTTATATTATAGGAACTTAAATTTGGAAATAAAAATGAGGGGTCCCCATGTTCGTTTAGGAGCAACAGCACCTCGTTTATACCATATAAATCCTTATAAAAGCACCACGATTGCTTGCTAAATTCACGTTTCCGACGATTGTTTTTTTCTCAACACTGAGAATTGGCCCATATTTATTTTACATAGAGAAATTTACTACTCAATTCAAAACGACAGAAAAAAATGATAGGTCACCGTAGTCGTTTTCGAGAAAATGACGATTTACCTCTTCGGCGAGGTCCAGTCGTAAAGAAAAAGCCGCCATTTTCTAATGCGCGCGCTAATCACGCGTAAAATTATGGGCAGTAGGGATGCGCAATGCAATACTAGGGAATGACCTTAAGGAGACTCGAAAGGGTTTTTAGATGCACGCGCGCGCGCAATCTACACACGCCATAACCAAGATGCATGCGTCAGCTGAATCAGTATTAAAATCAGCACACCGAAAGTTAATGTTGCGTAAAATCGCGCGAACCGGAAATAAAATCTGCGGAAAACATTTGTTTTTAGCTCGAAAGTTTGCTCGGTGACGTATCTTGATTTTTTGCATGCACGCACCATTCGCGATGGCACTTCGGATATAAACGTTTCGGGGAAAATTATCTAGTGGAATTTTCTGTAAGCCATAAAACGCGTTTTCTTTAAATATATTTAATTCTACTAGATAATGTTTTTCCTTACTGTCTGAAAAGTTAAAGAATTTAGGGAACTTTCCAACAAAGAAATAAAAATGGTAGGTCACCGAATTAGTTTCTCAGATAATTTACAAAAACTGAAATTTAGAGGACGCTTTTGTGGACCTTGTTCGTTGCCATGATAACTGATATGACGTCACAAGTACCCTTAAAGTATAGCCCAACAATAGAGTTGCAAGGAGACATATAGTTTGCCCACACCATTAAACATCCTTCTTTGTAATCTTCTATCGTTTCCCGAACAATATAGCAACGAAAAACCCTTTCGAACCTCCTTAATTCAGATCACCAGTAAAAAGACTGCTACGAGATTGTGAAAAGACAGTTCAACTTGAGAGTTAGGCAACAAATAGGGCCGAAGTAAGACTGAATTTTGTACCCGATATGAGCACGAGATGGGGTGTAGGACTGGCCCAGCCTGTCTTAAGTGCCAAATCCTTAACTGTTGCTTATCCACCAGCTATCGCCGGTCTGGGTTTCAGGGTCCTGTAAATGAAGTAGCTCTCGTAAGGTCTCACATGAATGACTCTTTACACTTTATATATGTAGAACAAACAACAAACACTACGCCACTAACACCAAAACAAGACCAGCTGCTACAATAAAAGAGCAATAACGGCTTATATGAGTTCAGCTACGCTTCTTGGATTCATTAATGCCGTTTACTCGAAAAGTTTTATTCCTTGTCCTAGCAGTTGGCATATGAACTTACCTTTGGTGGATGAAACTGCTTTCAAAAACTCCTGCGAGACACCCTCACAGACGATAAAACCTTCATGGGAGCTGCAAGATAAATTTCATAAATTCAGTGGAGTTTTTCAAGGTCTTCAAGTGATAAGGTTATAAGATGCATATGAACAGCACATCTATATGGGTTTCAAATGGTGAGCCAAAGGCCAGCAATTATAATAGTTACTCAGACAACAAGCAGCAGTATAAAAAAAATTATGGGAAATAATTCAAAGAAACCACAAAGTCCACATGTTTTTACATTTTGATCAAAAATGTTTTTAACCAGCTGTTATGACCTTTTCACAATAATCTATTGATTTGCTGAGCGTCTTAGACAATCATGCAAATGCCCATAGCTTTTGTCAGCAATTGACTTAACCTCCAGTTCCACTTTCTCAAGATATGAAAGTATTTATTTTGTGAAAATCAGCCCAGCCAAGCCTTTATCTTTTGGAGTTTGCCAATGGATAATGGTATTGCCATATTGTACCTTGACACCAAATCCATACTTTTTTGACAGCAAAGAATTTTTTCCACCTGTACATACAGAGATTACAAAGATGAAATGTTAGAACGCACAGTATTGTTAAGTGTCAAATCACATGGATCAATCATATGGCTTATCAAATCCGAGTCATTTCAACTACAAATTACTCCATTGTCCGAACTAAAGAAACCTTTCACCAGAAGTTCACTATGGAAGAGTCACGTACTAAAATAGTACACTTACCAAAGGTTTGGCTTGAGCTACAGATAGAAGAGGTAAGCAGAATTCAGACAGTTCCTTGAGGCATAATCCTGATATTAGTTTTTGAGGATAACATTCGCTACAAGGAACAAAGACACTGTCAGATATAATATACATGTATGTAAAATATAATTACATTAGTTTTCGGTTGGTAGTTCAGGCATTTATGACAGAACTTCTAACCAATGAGAGTGGAGACTAAGAGAAAAGGTAATTACAGAAAGAGCTTCAACTATTATATACAACGTAACTTGTTTTCAAGTAAGTTCAGTTTAACTTAATAATATGAGTAGCCAATAATATCGTACCTCTCTTCCAAATTCCACCTAAAGCTTCTCATTACTTCCAGATCATGACATATTGATGAAATAAGCTATTAAAAACAGATTGTAGAGATGGCAGATAAGTG
The DNA here is from genome assembly GCA_019787425.1 of Platygyra sinensis. NCBI lineage: Eukaryota > Metazoa > Cnidaria > Anthozoa > Scleractinia > Merulinidae > Platygyra > Platygyra sinensis. The sequence continues at coordinate 32,494 of JAHPZR010015804.1, read as the reverse complement.
GACTTTTTACTGGGACAATGACAAACTAAACCAGCACCTGAATGAGTGAATGATACTAACAGTAGCGTAGTTAGCCTGACTGAATAAGCAACTGCCTGACCATCTGACTGACTAACTGAGGCTGACTGACTGAGTCTGACTGACTGAATGACTGATTGACTGACTGACTGACTGAATGACCGACTGACTGACTGAGTCTGACTGACTGAATGACTGATTGACTGACTGACTAACAGGCTGACTGCATGGCTGGCTGACTATCTGACTGTGTCTGACTGACCAAATGACTGCCTGCCTGGCTGACTGACTGAATGATTGATTCAACGACTGACTGCCTGACTGACTGCCCGCCGGACTGATTGACTCATGGAATGACTGAATCAATTGACTGCCTGACTGCCTGCCTGACTGACTGAATGACCGACTGACTGACTGACTGGGTCTGACTGACGGAATTACTGATTGACTGACTGACTAACAGGCTGACTGCATGACTGGCTGACTATCTGACTGTGTCTGACTGACCAAATGACTGCCTGCCTGCCTGCCTGACTGAATGATTGATTCAACGACTGACTGCCTGACTGACTGCTTGAGTGACTAACTGACTGACTGACTGACTGAATAACATACCGAGTCTGAACGACTGACTGACTGACTGACTGACTGAATAACTGACTGAGTCAGAAACACTGACTGACTGACTGACTCCCGCCTACCTGCCTGCCTGTTGCTTACCTGCCTGCCTGACTGACTGACTGACTGAATCACTGACTGAATGACTGATTGACTGACAGACTGAGTCTGACTGAATGAATGGCTGATTCTGACTACCTACCTGCCTGCCTGCCTGCCTGCTTGCCTGCCTGCCTGACTGTCTGACTGACTGACTGACTGACTGACTGACTGAGTGACTGAGTCTGACTGAATGAATGGCTGATTCTGACTACCTACCTGCCTGCCTGCCTGCTTGCCTGTCTGCCTGACTGTCTGACTGACTGACTGACTGACTGACTGACTGACTGACTGATTGACTGACTGACTGATTGACTGACTGACTGACTGACTGACTGACTGACTGACTGACTGGCTGACTGGCTGACTGGCTGACTGGCTGACTGGCTGACTGGCTGACTGGCTGACTGGCTGACTGGCTGACTGGCTGACTGGCTGACTGGCTGACTGGCTGACTGGCTGACTGGCTGACTGGCTGACTGGCTGACTGGCTGACTGGCTGACTGGCTGACTGGCTGACTGGCTGACTGGCTGACTGGCTGACTGGCTGACTGGCTGACTGGCTGACTGACTGACAGACTGAGTCTGACTGAATGAATGTCTGATTCTGACTACCTGCCTGCCTGCCTGCCTGCCTGCCTGCCTGCCTGCCTGCCTGCCTGCCTGCCTGCCTGCCTGCCTGTCTGCCTGACTGACTGACTGACTGACTGACTGACTGACTGACTGACTGACTGAGTCTGACTGAATGAATGGCTGATTCAGTGACTACCTACCTGCCTGCCTGCCAGCCTGCTTGCCTGTCTGCCTGACTGTCTGACTGACTGACTGACTGACTGACTGACTGACTGACTGACTGGCTGACTGAATGACTGAGTCTGACTGCCTGCCTGCCTGCCTGCCTGCCTTCAGGACTGACTGACTCAGTGACTGACTGACTGACTGACTGAGTCTGACTGACTGAATAACTGAGTCTAACTGCCTGCCTGAATTGCTGCCTGACTCAGTCACTCACTGTCTGACTGATTAACATAAATTGATTGAGTTACTGACTGACTGACTGATGAATTTAATATAGGAATGAGCAAATAAATAATCAATTGAACAGGACAAAAAATAAAATGGTTATATTATAGATAGACTGGAGGATAAACTACAATCTGCATTTTTAGCCAAATTAATAAATGGATTATGACATAAAAACTTGAAACCTCATCCAGCATCATTTCTGTAGACTCCTGAGCAGTGTAGCCCCAGAATTCCCCAATATGGTGTAAATTACTGTTTTTGAGCACAGGTATGGTTGCACGTCTCAGCTGCGTCTGGGCCCAACCTTTTGCCTTCCTGTTCAGATTCCTTCCTTGAACTCCAGAACAATTTGCAAGCATTAAACTGCATCTCACAATACTCTGAAAAGCTTCATCTGTGTATTAAGTGGAATCAAAAGAGTCATGCATGGCTTGGGATGCATGTTCTTGCAAATGAGAAAAACTCATAGTCATCTACACAGCCAGTCTGCACGAGTCGGAAACTGATGCCTAAATACTAAAGCTTTTTCATGGGGATTCCAATTTGTTTATCTGAACCTCCTAGAAAATAGCTTTTTGGCCTGACTTATCATTTATTTGATAGTTTCTAGAAGTTGAGGGTTCACAACAACTGGATTCCACTTTACGTCTTTAGCAGTAAGATCTGTTACACCTTTTATTTAAGTTATGTCTGGCACATGACGGAAAGCTCATTTTTTAAACATCATATCCCAACCTTAAACAAGACTGTGCATGTTAAAACTGACATGAGATGTTTTACAACTGTAACTTCTCTGTGTATCTCACTAACCTGACAATAAAATAACTGTGTTCTCATATAATTGACCGAGAAGCTTTCCAAGGCTTGGAAATTTCTGTAAAATTACTTGTGCATCACCAATCTGCAAAGAAGCAACACAGTTATAATATATTTGTTGATTCACAGTCAACAAAAAACTTTCTTTGCTATATATATAACTGACAGAGGAAGTTTGGTGGCCTAACCGTTAGTGCCCTGGACTCCAGATCGATCAGTTGGGTTTTAAGTTCTCAGACTGATACAAGTAAGTCCTAACTGAGATTGTTGCATTGTGGGCAACACACTTTACTCAGATAGTGTCATATCCCCTCAAGTGTATAAATGGGTGCTGGCAAATTTAATTTATGGGGGAGAGGAGGGGGAGTACAAATCTTCCTTAAGCAACTGAGAGCTAAGGAAATCACAAAACATCTAGTTGGTCCAACATTGCCACTAATTTTTAAAGTTCGTCAGTCTGAGCAACAGGAAAAAAAAGTGAGCTGGGATTACAACATTTCTGTTAGTCTGTAATGGATTTAATTTTCTCTAAAAGTATCCAGTTTCCTGATTCCAACACCTTGTATTCTGTAGCCCAAAACACTATCCCTTCCCCCACCTCCCACCCCCCTCCACCCCACCCCTTTTCCGGCTCAGCGCGCCTCGTTGTATCTTTTTTATTAGAAGGAATGAAAAATATCCATGCACCCAACCGGGGAAGTTGTCTTATCTGCTACGGAAGAGAAATCCTAAATGCATAAATCGATCTTTGCAAAAAAATCTGCAAGCTTAAATACTGCAAGGAAACGTTTTCCCTACCTCTTCGCTGAGATCTCTCTCGAGTCTCTTTAGAAAACATAACAAATCATGGACGCATTTGAAAGTTTCTCTGCACATCTCTGAAGAAGTAGCTCTTCCCCATTTTTTCGCAGTTTCATACCATCTCTTCACGTCCTCCTCCGTCAGCGACATGATCAAGTCAGCAAACGGATCGTAAACAACTACTGTTCAGCCGCCATTCTGGTAAGTTTGACTCGTGAGAGGAAACTGGGAAAGAGACGCCCCCGCTTCCAGGCTTTTCCTGTTCAGCAGTTGCACAAACGAGAGTTCAAGATGGCGGCGGTCAGGTAGTAACTTTTTTCTCAAGGAATTTCGGTATGGTTTCTCGCTGGAAAAACTATGTGCTAACGATTATCGTAAGCACATTATGTACAAGGATTATTTCAAAAGGGAATGGAGAGAAAATCGTCTGTGATGACCTTCAGTTAGGCCAATATCCTTTCCTATAAAATTTGCACTAGAGCTTTCGAAATTTTAGTATCGCTAGTATTAAGCTTATCTTTATACTCTAGTACTTCATTTAAGCTTACTTCATACACCCATGCATAAATGTTATCGTCACAGTGAGAGTCTGTAAGAAGTATTTTCCTTGACATTATATAAATATTTTTGTCCTGAGCCAGACATTGATTCTGTTACTCAGGCAGCTGTTGGTTGCACGAAGAACCACACAGTGCAAGGTAGAACTAATCTACATTGACATATTTCATTTGCAAAATCCTATGAGGACATACAGCAAATTTGAGGACATACAGCAAATTGAAGACTTACAGCAAATTGATGACATACACAATACAATACTACGCTATACTACAGAACTACTACAGAACAGGCAAGATCAGTTTTAACCATCCACAAAACAAGCCAGCTGGCTTAGTTTGTGTGCTCCTTGGATAACAGAAAAAACCGGTTGGTTTTTGCACTTCCACATACATGTATCAAAGTGACTTTGACACCTTAGTGATGTTTCCACAAATGAGTTACAGTTTATTGACTGTTTATTGAACAGCTATCAAATTATTAGCACTTGATTGAGTCACTGCAGTAAACAGGGATCAATAAATAAGGGGAGAGGAAACACTTCCATTTTTTTATGAGCTGCCTGGTTCTGTGTTTGTGATACCCTTAGAGCAAAGTTTTCTTCAATATGACTCTGCTTGCAGGCTGTCAATGGGAACATTCTACATGTAATTGTCCTGATTGTTTTATCACATTAGATTGCAGTCTTAATTTACTTTCACAGTGAAATGTGATGCTGCAGCTATGATGAAGATGGAAGGAATATCACTGAATGTTTTCAAAATGTATCTTGTCGCTACACGTAAGTTTGTCATATGAGGGTCATACTGGGGTATTCTTGTGATTTGTCATACTGGGGTATTCTTCTGATTTTATATTTTGTGATCTTTGATCTGGGTGTTCTTCATGACCCATGAAGAACTTGAATTGCTACAAATGTATATACTAGCTGGCAGTTTTCCAGCTACATGTACAGTGTCCCCATTTATTGGCTAGTTCATGGTCGCATGACATCTAACAATGAAACTGTTTACTTCCACATCCCATGAACAGGCAAGTTACTGCAAAAATTATGATGTCAAATGGGAAACAGTTCATTGTTACCCACGAAAGGTCGACCTCTGTTGCATGTGATCAGAACCTGCAGTTAAAGGAGGCCTGATGTTGTCACTGGGATCTCAACTTGTTCTTCAAAATTTGTTTTTGTTTTGTTTTGGTATATAACAACAAATCAATTAATGACTGGTCCTTTGGGGAACAATAGATTTTGTCTCAATGTTTTCCAAGATGAAGTCGGGGGAAACATTGAGATTCTTGGGGAAAAAAAAAGATTCACTGTTCCCCTTAAACCGGTAGTCATTAACCCATTGACCCCTGTACCGGTCATAAGTGGATGTAACAAGCATTGGCCTTTGTTCTACTTCTGATGTCATCACCTTTGAACAAAATTGTCATCATCTATGCTCAAGTTCTGTAGGAGGAGAGGGTCTTTTCATTGATACCCAGATCAGAGTGTTTGGCTCAATGGGGTTTAAGATGTGTACAAAAATTCTCAGAAACATGAGTGAAAATGCACAGCAAAATTTCTTGCAATGACACTATAGTTACTCCATAGTAAAATTGCCCGAGTAAATGAGTAAGAGTAAATGCAAAAAAAAAAAACAAGCAAAAAGCCAAAAGATGTACAGGTGTAGGTCACTTTCTGATCCAAAAACTACCATAAACACAGCCAGACCCCAAGTTAAAGGGAACTCAAATTGATCAGGATCTGGAATTAACTTTTTTAAGGGAGTTGCTAACTGGTGACTGAAATTTTTTTTCAGTTGCCAGATGAAAGAATGTGGTCGTCAAAAAGTGTCAATAGAATTTTCCCTCACAGCCAAGCACAAACATGAAAAGTTTTCAAGACGTTTGTTTGAGTGAAAATATTCCTACACCTTAGCAATTGCAAGAGTCAGATTCCACATGTAAAGGCATTAAAATATCGTGTAGCGTACATTTTGTTGAAATGGAGTTTTTCTCAAAGGGATCATAGCTCTCTTAATTTGGAGACTGAAAATAACATTTTTAAAATACTACATCCCCGGCAGTCTGAAATTGTTCTCAAATTTCCATGGAAAAAAACTCATCCAATCCTTCTTAAAACTGTAGATCTTTGTTTAGAAGTGTCCATTATAATTTAGACTTTGTGGTTGAGGAAATTTTTGAGCATGGGCACACAATGTACAAGTCATGTACTAGAAAATCTCGATGTTTCCACACTTACAAAAAAATCGTTCTGTGACTCTGGTGTTGATTCTCAAAGAATAATTTCAGATATAAATTGAAGTTGGATCCCCATGAGTGTATTTGATATTTTGTTCAGTTATGTAACATAATTCTTTTCCAATGTAGTTTGAGATGCTGCAATCTACTAGAGCAATCTGTAATGTAAAATTAATAAGTGCATGTGTCATTTCATTGTTACATGTAACTCAAATTATTATACATTGAACTCTCTAACTCTTTTTTGATTGGCCGAAAGCGTACGAGTGAATTTTCGTAATCGGCGCCCGTGACGCCATAACTGCAGATTATACAATAATCATGTCAAAGTCACGGGTAATCATGTCAAGGTCACGGGTAATCATGCCATGTATGACCGCAGTGCATGATTTCCAAGGGTAATCATGTCAACTTTGCGCGACTCGTGTTGCTTGCCATCAGTGAAGAAGCCGAAACATGACTTCCAAGTTTTTGAATTCAATGTATAATAAAACAATTATTAGATTCGGTTTTTGTGATATCCAGAATAATCAAATTTGATTATTCTGGATATCACAAAAACCTCATCCAATAATTGTTTATTACATGACATTTTTTCATTCACAGAAATGGCCACTCATATCAAACAGCTCTTTCACTATCAGTATTCCTTGGAATGTTTGGAATTGACAGATTTTATTTGGGATACCCTGCAATAGGTTAGCTAACAATGACATATTGCATTGCTCTTTTAGAAGGCATTTGCTCTTGTCTTTAAATCTGTGAATCTGTTTGTCTCTTACCTTACAAAGAATAGGCCATATCCGAGTTTCCATGTGCCTCTGTTTCAAAGCGAGTCTAAATGCGAAACCATTGTTATAAAAATGACTTTGATTCGCATTAAAATGAAACTGCATGCAGAACTAATTTCCATATGAAAGGTTTTGCACTTAGACTCGTTTTCAAACACAGGCACAACATAACTTGGAAATGGCCTGTTGGTTATGCTGAATGTGTATCCATAGAATTAAACATTTTGGGTGCACATGGGAGGTTGGAGAGCTCAAGAAACTCTAATAGTTACTCAATGATCTGACTTAGCACCCTCCATCTACCAAGTGCCCTATACTGAATCTTAATAAGAACTTTCCATTGTCTATGATTGCCATTTGTTTTAATATACATGCATCTGTATTTCAATGAGCACCATTATAGTGAAAGTGGCCTATCAGGACATATTCTTATCTGAATGCCCTGTTGAATGTTATCACTATCATCATTTATTGTTTAAAGTTTTGAAGTTAATACATGTACATCTGTCACTTTCTTTGAAGTACAGTGTATTATACCACATTCAGATCATGTACATGTACATGTACATGTACACTGTGTCAGTATATGTTCAAAATAAAATAACCACCTCATCCCTGATAAACACCTCTTCTCCAATAATTTATTATGTGTCCTTGACCTCTCTTGAGCTACCAAAAGTAAATTACAGTGTAATGCCAGGGTGCCAAATCAAATCATTACAGACGTAGCCAAGGAGCCCTCTTCTGTTTTGAGATGAGAATCTTGTCTTGTGAGACGAGTCTGAGATGATGGTGGTAACTTACTTTTGATCAGTACTATATCAAAGGTAGGGTGTGTCACTTGAGGAAATTAACCCAAAAGAGACTGGAGGAAGGTCCTCTATTTTTGTCCAAGTGATGCTCCTGTTTTGATGAAAGAGCTGACTACCTGCCTTCTAATCTTAAGTAGTTGTTTTTTCTCTGACATTGCAAGGAGAATTCTGATGCACATCACTCTTTTAAGAATTAGGGGTTAGCAATCAATTAGTTTCTTCATATTCACTTAAAATCAAAAGTATTTTTTTAAATTAATTGAATGTTCTTTTTTCCCCACAGGATTACTAAAGTTTTGTACTCTTGGATTCTTCTTCATTTTTCAACTTGTAGATGTTATTTTGATTGCAACACAGGTGAAATTATTTTACTTGTAACTAATGCACTGTACTTAATAGCTCTTAAGCATTTTCCAGCCAATAGCCTGCAGAACAGGCGGATTAGCTCGCCTCGCGCCTCGCGAGCGCGCACTAGCATCGCGCTAGAACCCGCTAATCCGCCTGTTCTGCAGGCTACCAGCCAATGAACCATTGAAATCCAGCAAGCGACAGCAGTAACCACATGAAGAAATTACCATGAGGAAACTAGGCACAAGTGCAAATCCTGAGAAATCCCCCACCCCCATGGGCAAACTGTGCCTTCAAATACCTTAAAAATCCCCCACATTCTCCCACCTTGGCTGGTGGTGGGTGGGGGGGGGGGGGGGGGGTCGGGATTTCAATTGATAAGTGCATTATCAAGTGCATTATCATTATCTAATTGCACAATAGCACAGAGTACATAATTGTACAGTATGGTATATGTATTACTGTGTTGTCAAATTAAATAAGTATATTAGGAATGATATAGACATGTATGTACACTGTAGGAGTGGTGAATGGCGAATTCAAGCCTGCAAGATTGTGTGAAACTTAAAGTGGTACTATGACAAAAATCACATCTTTCCTGTCTAACCCATTTTATGACATAAACAAGTAGTCTGCATGAGAAAAAAAGCGCTGTTTACTGTTTTCAAATATCTTCTTTAATTCCAGAGATATTCAAGTTGTCAAAATATGCAAATTAGCCAAGTGCTGATGCCATCTACCCAACCAAATTTGATCAAATGCGATATCTCAGCCAATTTGTATTTTTGCCATAGGATTCTACAAAATGTGCTCCATAACTCAAGCTTGACAGTTTTGTTACCATAGCAACATACTGGGTTCCAGACCTCCCCAATAAAAGGCTTTTCTGGCACCTTTGGCATTCTAATTTGATATTTGCTAATGGTACCTGATATGCATGATCTAGCAAGCATATTTAACAAATAGATTCCATGTTGCCGTGCATCTGTTCAGTAATAGATCACAGATGACGTCAAAATGTGGTAAGAACAAAAAAGTGGCACACGAGGCGTAGCCGAGTGTGTCACTGATGTTCTTAACACATTTTGACGTCTTCTGTGATCTATTACTGAATCAGACGCACGGCAATATGGAATCTATTTGTTTTATATAATAACGAAAGCCTTTTTTATTTCAAAATATTTCAACATAACGTGAAAGCCGGCCTTTTGCCCCGCCTTTGCCCACTTTGGCGAAGACGAAAAAAAGCCATTTGACGTGATATATGATTTATACAAAATGAAGCAATTTCATTGGTTGCTATGCGTAGCAAAGAATTGTGATTGGTCGAGAAAAATCACGCCACTGTCAAACCTGACTCGAGCGTCGCTCCTCTGCGTGAGTGAGTGAGTTGCCATGAGAACACAATTTTTTATATCGATTCCATAAGTGTGCTTCTTGTAGAACTACATGTATTAGCCTGCCAAGTTTCAATGGTCTGTGCTACAAATTGGCCAAGATTGCTCTATCTAATACACTGTATATACTTGATTTAAACACCTGTAATATTGAGTTGAGTGACTAAAATATGACGTCTTCAGTCATCTCATTTGCATATTTTGCAGATTTTTTTTTCAAATTAAATGTCTGTGGAAATAATGCAGATATTTGCAAGTGTCAAATGGCATTTTATTCTTTCATGGAATGCTATGTACAGTAATACACCTAAAAAGTCAACAGGAAAAATTTTGATCACATTTACCTCTTTAACTTTCTAACCTCTTGCAAAAGAAATCAAGATCCCAAGAAAGCATTCCCAAAAACAGTTAAGAGGACAAGATTCCTAAAATTGGATTTAAATTTGTGAAGTATCTATTTTTTAACTTCTTGCTCCTCCTCAAGATTAAGCAAACACATTGCAACTCAATTGCTGGGATCACTGTGTTATATAACAACACCTAGCCTGCAAACAGGCTCCCGGTTGGGTTTAGGAGATAGCCGAGTGTAGCCGAGTGTAGTCTAGGGCGAGCAGTTCAAGCCGAGAGCGGTCTGGTGAGGAGGGAGTGCGCAGTCCCAATCGCTTCGCTCGCGGAGTCACGACGCTCCGACTCCCACTCGCTTCACCCGCCGAATTTTTTCCCGACCTCGCTGGGAGCCTGTTAAGTTCGCAGGCGAAACAACACCCAGAGTTCTCACAGTTTCCACACAGGTACACTATAGCGAAATGCTGGAGTAGCCCTGCAGTGGACTAGCATCCTATCCAGGGGGGAATAGAAATACTCCTAGTCACTACTCCTGTGCCTCAGAAACCAGAGATAATTCAGAGGTGGATCTACCAAGGGGGAGGGTATAGGGGGTGTGCACCCACCCACCCCCCTTGAGATGAAGCCTCCCTCTTGGTATTCGTTTTTAAAATTTGTTTACCTCATCAGTCAGTTACGCCATTCCTTAGTGGTGTACCCCTTCCTGAGATAAATCCTGGATCCCCCCTGGTAAGTGTGAGCCTGAGGGGCCACCCCCAGGTGTGAAGGTAGACTTCATGGTCCTCTGCATAAACATGCTGTAGGTGATAAACATCTTACGCATTTTTCTGTCTGATCTGTTGTACAGGTTGTTGGTCCAGCAGATGGCTCTGCGTATGTCATTGATTACTATGGTCCCCGGTTAACTCACATCTCTAGGAACATGGACACATTTTACAAACCTAGGGAATAACAAATAATTCGTCTATTTTGTGATTGTAAAATAATGTAAATAGGTGTAAAGTAGTGTGCAATTGAAAATACGATAAGTAAGAATGCAAAATATTGTGAAAAACGGGTGCCGTAATTGCCTTAGTTAGGTGTGTGAATTTACACCTCTGAATCACTGTATAAACTAGATATTCAATCATGTATACTAGCTTTCTGATTGCTGTTGTTTTTTTTATGATTTTTTGTACATGTAAGACTTCTCAGCACACAAAGTATATTAAAAATTGTACAAAGTTAAACTACCGTCTGAGTCATGTGCTCTGTAATATTTCTCTACGAGGCTCTTGCCACAAGTGTTTTAATGGCAGCTATTTGTTAACAAAACTTATATGAATCTTCATTGACGACTTTTCGCATGTAAAGAAAACCTTGTGTATACATTAAGTGAACGTTAAGCGAGTTATCGCTTTTTGGTTTAATGGAAACCAAGAAGCGATAACTCGCAAGTTTTCGGGTCGACCGGAGAAGTAAAGATATTGATCGAACAGACACGAAGGCATTGACGGTGATAAGTCGACTCCATTGTCAAAATACCCGATTTCAGGTATAACTTCGATTTTCGTTTTCTCCATACAAATCTTTTATAAACTCAAACCGTTGTAACACAACACCTCCATATGCTGCAAGGCGAGAATCACGTTGTTGTATTCAAACTAGGTTGCTGGGTAATAGCATATGTCACGTTTCGTTGAACTTTCACTGTAAAAAGTTAAAAAAAAAAAGATGCAAAACTCTCCTCGTATCGTAGACTTGGACCGCTTGTGGTGCATACTATACTGAAATGTCTTTGAAGAATCCATGAAAATGATTGGTCAGTTAGTTTTTTTGGCTTTACGCTCGAATAGTGAGTGGGTTCTTTAACGTCCCCTGCTAACCATGTAACACTGAAGATTTAGGAGACGGGACCTACGGTTTGTAGTCCTTATCCGAGAAGACTTGATCGTCTAACCATTTGCAGACGCAATTACAGCGGCAACGCAATGTGATTTGCTCAGCGTGATTGTCGGGGTGTGTCCAAGGATTGCGGTTTGAGCGCCCCTGGTTTGAGTGCCCCACATCTTGGTTCTAGCGCCCCACATACAAGTTCTAGCGCCCCACACATACGTAAAGTAAAATATCGAAAGTAACTAGCCTGCGTAGCTGGCGGGATTCGCGAGCGAGCGATATTTTGCGACGGAGCCGCCATTTTTTCCCGCCGTCTCGCGAGGAAATTTGCGAACGGTGAAGCCGCGAGTGAAATTTCAACTTGACGCCGTTAGCTCAAGTAAACATTACTTCGCAATTTTCATTCGCGCTACTCAATTCGCATCACAGAAACATCAATAAACGTTTTCTCTCTAATTTAAGGTTTAATTTGGTATAAGTTTTGTTGTGTTTCGTTGGGTATTTATCGAGATCGAACTCGATTTATTTGTTGAGTACAAAGCTTCTTTCGCTTTTGTGTTAGCTACCGACGCCGAGCAAGCAAACATTACTTCGCAATTTTCAATGATGTGGACGCCGTATAAAGGTCGAGCGAAAAATATGATTTACACAAACACACACAAACGTTTACTTACAAAAAAGATTTATTGAATTCACTTAATCATATGTTTAGTGGGGCGCATAAACTAGCAGCACGGGGCGCTGGA
>JAHPZR010015804.1:0-15000 GCA_019787425.1 Platygyra sinensis | reverse complement strand
CTTAACAATAACTTCAAATGACAAGGAGGTTAAGCCAAACAAAACTCGTTGGAAGAAAAAATAACTGTCAAAAGGGAAGCCATGGAGGTGCATTAATCGGAATACAATGGACAATACTGCTGGAAGTCTGTTTTCCTGTCGGAATTCAGCAGGGAGAACTGGGCTGGATACTTAAGCCTTAGGGGAATGGGCGTGGCATGCCTTATACCACCCTTTTGTGTGCGCGATGGCAAATAACTCAACCAAGTGACACTAAGAGAAAAGACCGGCTACCAGAAATTTAAGGGACAAGTTTGTAATAAAAACGAAATGCTACTTATTTTAGGTTTTGATTTTTATTCAAGGTCCCCCATATTGTCCTGAATCGCATTTAAAGTTTGACTGTGGGGTTCACCTACTTTTGTATTATCGCTTAGTTAGACCTTGTGACTTTTTTATGACTTTGATATTTAAACGAGGGGAGATTTAGGACCTGAACTCAGTTTGACATTCTCGTCCCTGTAGAGTTCAGATGCTCGTTAGAAGCTGATGGTTTGAACTTGACATCTGCACCATCAAGGTCTCAAGATGCTACCACGAAACCCTGCGTGTTTGCTCCCTTGAAGAAGGCAAGTGATCAGACTCAGGAACTTGAATATGACGTCATCCACGAAGAAGCTATTAGCGCGACCCATTTCGATGAAGATGGACAAATTGTTTCCGTGGAGACAATGAATGGTTCACTGTTGGAATACTGGGTGTAAACGTACAAACTTAGGTGACTGTGTTATAAAAATATTTGCGTGTTTAAGATTCGAAACTTGTTAAATTTGAATTTCAATAAATCTGAGTACTAATGCTAGATTTTTGTTTGTCTTCTCATGATCTTAATACAATAACATTTAGAAATAAGTTAAAAAATTTTCCCCGGGAAGATATGGACGCGTGCGCCCTGAAGTAGTACAACACCACAGACTTAAGTACAAACTAAAAATATGACTCGATTCCCATCGCTCTCTCAAGACCTTCCCGAGTGCCTTGGTGGATCGAGGAGCGCGCGGGCTCCTTTCTCAGACAGCGGGTAGTAATTTAACTAAACGTATGGAGACATCAGGGTGCCTAGCCTATTTTAAAGGTCCTGTTCCGCAACGTTTTTAGAAGAAACAAAAATTCCCTTTTTACCTTCCAATTTTTTGACTTCATATTCTTCTGCCAGGGGCGGCTTACTTAAGCGCACTTTCTTAGGGATTGATGACGCGACGTAGTCCGTCCGATTTTCTTCTTGAAGCGGATCCTCGACCGTCACAGGTTTTACCAATGCCCTTCCTCTTCAGTACGAAGCAACCCGACATTTAAGTATCTTTGCAAGATTAATGCCGCTGTGACAATCGGAACACTCGCTGGAGTATTTTTTTCGATTGAATCGTGAGGCCTGACAAGGATCGGAAACTTTTGATTCATCGATCGAATTACTAGCCATAGAATTTGATAATGACTTATCTAAATCTAGCAAGTTTACAAAGGTGTCCTGTTTGAGTATTTTTCCAGCTTATGATGTGACTCGTCGTGCACTGGCACCAAGACTACACACCGAGGATGCAAAAGAAACAAATAAAAATGCAGGATTAAAAAAAATAGTTAATCCAAGAACTAAATTTTGTTTCGGTAGCAGTCTTTGTTAAGCTCCGCAGGGGAAACCAGAAGTATTCCCCCTGTTTAATATATGATTGGTGCCCCGGGGGTTGTCAATGGGAGCAATGATCATTTTTGCGATAACAGAACAAGTTCTCGCGCGCTCATTGGCTTATTTTTATCGTCAATAAGCGGACAGACACATGAATAATTTATGCAATGCGGCAACGAGCGAGAAAGGAAAATTTGACAGTTTGTTATCGTAAAAAACAAATGGACGTCAGTTCTTCATGCGTCTGTCCAGTTATAGACAATGAATTTCGAGCACTAACAGGAACATAATCAAGCAAACTCTAAACCATGTGTCTGCTTGCATGACGTCATAACAGGTACGGCCACTTTAATCCGGCCGGATCAAAAGCTCAATCATAATCCGTCATATCCACTCCGTTTTTACTTTCCGCCCGACCCAAGCCTTACGCTGCCTCTGGGTCAAGGCAAGACCTGGCCGCTCAGCACCTTGTTTAGTTGGAAACTTCACGAAGCTGAGGACTATCAAAATGGTATCATAATTCCAACAGGTTGGGCTTTGAGAATCTTCCGATTGATAAGATGCCTAAGAGAACAGAAATAAAAGCTGGCGATTATGAAGGCAAGCTCCGGCGACCTGGTGAAAAGCTACTAGAGAGTTCGACCACACAAGATGGCTTTCAACCAGAAACCTCTTCCGCCTCAAAAGAAAGTGAAAAAGGTGAGAAATAATTGCGCTTCTTTTAGCAATGATAGTTAATGTAGGCATTTCTGTAACTTTCCTTTAAATGTCAAGTGCGAAGTGAAAAGCTTGTATAGCTTCTAATGAAGTCACATCGACACTTATCTTTAGTTTGTAGCTTTGATAATTAAGTTAGAAGTACAGCATGACTACACACGTGTACTGAACACTACTGGACTTGTAGGTCTTCAGCGTTTGTTTGATGGAGTTTTTAATGCATGTTTATACGAATCTTTAACTTCCACATACCACGCAGAAGCAAATTTCAATAAATTCTGCATGAAAAGGAGTATTTCTTCAGAAATATGTAATATATTTATTTTAAAGTTAACTGAGGCATGATGAAGTAACAGATTCAAGTGTAAAATTGCAACATATCTGTAAGACAGAATAAATCATTTTAAATATAAGGATTATGCCAGGACAGTCTTGTAAGTTATATCATTTGTTAGTGATGCACCCTTAAAATAGCATTCCAATAAATTCCTCTTCTTATAATGGAGTTATTATTCCCTAAGAAGGAAAACAGTGAGGTTTAAATTATTAATGGGGTACAGTGAGGGCATACATGTAAGCACAAAAGCCATAACCAGCCCTGGTAAAAATCGTTCAAGTATTTTTAAGGATCCTTGAATTCCTTGATAGGTGTTTGAAGATCCTCAATGTTCCTTGACAAAATATTTACAGATCTTAAAAGGATCTTGCCAGGAACTTCATTAAAGAATCTTTCCAGATCTTTAAAAGTCGTTATATAAACCCTTGAAAGATCATAATCCCCAAGAAACTTTAGAAGTTATTTGAAGATCTTATATTCATCGCTAAGATCCCCAAAGATTCTGTAAGGGTTTAGTTATTCTAGTACCGGTACTTGGATTGCAGAGTTGTACTTTATATAGCAGCACCCAAGTGCTTCAGGTGACTATATAACTTTTGCGTTTGGGCGACTGAAAGAACGTAGTAAATACTTTTTTCACATTGAGCTTATATGTTAGTGCCAGGCAAACAGGATTTCATAATTAGGAACCTTAAGGCTCATCATGTTTCTTCCAGTAGACCACAGCCTTGGATTGTGCAGATTACAAAATACAGATTTTGATTGGCTAAAAAGAATGGTTATTTTATTTTCATCCTCAATAGAGAAACCACCCTTACCAGTAGCGACTGAAGACGCTAAGGTAACTGAAGATTCTGAGGAGAAACCTGCTGAGAAAGCAGCAAACAGCAAGCAAAGTGAATCAGATGAAAGCGAGAAGGTCGTTTTGACGCAATCAATTGCTACAAGCGAAACAACAAAGGAACTTATAGAACATCAAGAGAACAATGTGTCAAGTGGTAATAAAAATATTAAGGAATGTCATGTTGAAGAAACTGATGAGTCAGTAAAACATGAAGAAGCTTTAACACCTGAAACTACAACCCAAGCTGTTTCCAAGTTATCACCTCATGCAGTTGAATTTGTTCCTAAAGGCACCTATAATCTGGTGTCTGCAGTCAATGCTCCTGAATTTGTTCCAGCTCCAGTGCCACAACAAAATGACAGACCTCCACTACTTCGTCAGAAGAGTAACACGCCTGAAAATGAACTGATGAACTGTGTAAAGGATGTTCTGTTTGGTTTGACACAGAGCCCTGGAGAGTTGCATTATCATGTTGACATTTTGGTACAGATGTTGAAAAAATGGTTGAGTACTTTGACTTCCTTAAAGGAAGTTGTGGATGTTATCTTTGAATATGTAAGTATTTTTATCTTTATTTTTTGTGAGTTATTATTTTTATCTTTTGAGAAATGAATTCCAGGTGCTGTAGGCACCTGATTTCTAAATGTGCAGTTTCAGAAAATATCCATACTCCCCCCACAGAAAGGATTGAAATTTCCCGGGGGGTGGGGGATTCTGTAAGGCCAAAAAATTTAAAGAAATGTATGAAGCTTAACTGGAATTCCAGAGGGTTGAGGGCTCTTAGAAAAAATCCCTTCCGTGGTGGAGGTATGGATATTTTCTGCAATTACACAATCTAATTTCCAGTAAAGAGGGTTTTCGCTGCTCATTGAACCTGCAAGTTCATGAGTGACATGTGGTTTCTAGTACGTACTTTCTTATAAAGGTGATCATATTTTTCAGGGCTGGGTTCAAAAGAAATTTAAGGCTAATCCAAGTTTAAAACATGATGGAGAGGTTTATTTTTGTTACATTAAAATTAAAAATTCTTTGTCACTGGAATTTTTTTACTGGAGTTTATGCTTGGAATTTACAATTAAAAAACTGGTGGTCATAAAAAGTATCTAGAAAACTTCACTGAGTATGTTCTGAAAACAGCTGTAATCAAACTTTACTGACTAATACTGGATGAGCATAATCTTGGTTTGAACAACTGTGCCCAGAGCTGGGGATGTAACAATGCAATTAAATTGAAAATGTTACTGAAAGGTCATACTTTGTAGTACTTATTATTATTACTAGCCAATCAATTTTGTCTTTGTTGTAATGTCGATATTATAAAATTAATTTGTTGTTGAAAACTTTTCTTTCAGTCAGTAACAGAACCTAACTTCCAATATATCGCAGCCAGACTGTGCAACTTGTTATCTATGGACCGTAGCATTGTACTAAAGAATGATGAAAAGTTCCGGAGTGTATTGATGAATAGGTACTTGAAAATGTGTTCTTTAATCAAAATACATGTACAGATTGGCAATATGCTGAATACTACTGTAGGTTATTATGTAATAGTATATAGCTGGCATTTTTCCTGCTACATTGCACCCATTCACTGGTTAGTTCATGGTTGCATGACATTTTAACAATGAAACTGTTTACCACCAAATGCCATGAGCAGGCAACCTTGCAAAAACTGTGAGGTCAAACAGGCAACAGTTGACTGCAGTTGCACTTGATCAGAGCACACTGTTAAAGGTGGCCTGATGTTGTTGCTGGAGTCTTGATACGAGTTCCCACCGGTTTGACCCGCTTGTTTTGCTATATATTACAAATCATTTAATGACTATTCCCTTGGGGAAACTTGTGTTTTGTTTTCGTCCTTGAATCTCAATGTTTCCTGAGACCTTCTTGAGAGACGTTGTTGTTCCCAGTCATTTAGTGTTCACTGTTATCGACCCCATTTCAAGAAAGTCTTGGAAATCCATAAATCTGAGCTAAAGTGAAGTGATCTAGAAAAAAGGAATTATCAATGACAAAGCCCATTCATTTGTAACTAAGGTGAAGACATGACATGTGTTGACAACTGGACAATTAACAGTAACTTTAAACCTGGAATCAGTTCAATGTTACAGTAAATTTTTTGTGATTAGTTAGTTTTTTCTCTTTCATTGGTGCAGCATAGGCACTGTAAGCTAAAATAAACTTGTGCTCCATGATATTGATTATAAAAATTATTAGCACCATTTTTTTTTCTGAAAAATTCTTATTAAAAGGAGCTACTTAAAACACCTTACTGTGTCTGCATACACTGTACATGTAGGTTGATTAATAATTTCTGATTATGGCTGTTTACAAGTGAAACCAGGCTTTCCCTTGTCTCTAACAAGGCAGTAAGTATATCACCAAGCTTCTTCTGACCTTTGTCTGATTGAGAGGTTTAACCAAAAAACTTTGCATGTACCTTTCCAGATGCAGAGATGAACATTTAAACAGAGAGGCATCTCTCCAAAATCCTGAAACCTTGCCGCGATTGCTAGGGTTTGCAATGTTCGAGGCTGAGCTCTTTTGTAACTACAGGGTAAGCACACAGATCTCTTTCAGACTTTAACTTGCAGACAGGCTTTTTATTATAACGTGATGCTAACAGTTTCAATGTACCAGTATGATTGTTCATTTGCAGCCCTTAGGTGAGAGTCAACCTTTAAAAGTATTCCACAGAGGATTGTTAGAAATGTTAAAAACCCTTTTACAAAACCACTCAGAGGACTGTCTTAAATGCATTGGGAATCTGTTAAAGGTATGTTAACCCACAAAGAATAAGACTAAAATTGAGTAGAAAACAATTAGGGTTTCTTTTTTAAAAAAAAACTGAGTTAGTTATGCTGCACAAGCATTGCATAATAGATTAATGATAGGCATATGAGGGGGCCCCTCTTATAAGCCTGGTGGTTTCTTTGGGTCTCCTTGCCATAATAATAACAATAATTATTATTGTTACAGTAATATTCATCCCTCTTTTCTAACATATAAACAACTTTACTCTTATTCTTGATTGTCTCGTAATATTATTGTGTATTCATTCATTCATTAATTATTGTATAATGAATCCTTTGAATATTGTATTTGGGTTATTTTGAAAAGAAAACTGAGGGTTGTGAAAAGCCTTAAAGTTTGAATCTACTTATGTTTCAACATTATTCAGTGCTTCACGCTATATCCTTTACTCATTAACTTGTCACAATAATGAAGAACTGCCCTCCACTCCAATGCCAAAACACGCTCCCATTATCTTCCTTTCTGTCTCTATGCCTCTTGGATGGTCTGTTGTCCAATATCCAATATTATTATACATTGAACTCTCTAACTCTTTTCTGATTGGCCAAAAGCCTACAGTGAATTTTTGAAAACAGCGCCCATGACGTCATAACTGCAGATTATACAATAATCATGCCAAGGACACTCAAGGTCACGGGTTATCGTGTTATGTATGACCGTAGTGCATGATTTCTAAGGGTAATCATGTCAAGTTCGCACGCTTTGTGTTGCTAACTGTCAGTCAAGAAGCAAAAACATGACTTCAATTTTTTTTTGTTCAATGTATAATAAAACAATAATTTATTATTAGATTCGGTTTTTGTGATATCCAGAATAATCCAAGTCTTTGTAAGTGTTATCTGAGCCTCAGCCTTCGGCTTCAGCTGATAACCCTTACCTCGACCTTGATTATTCTGGATATCACAAAAACCTCATCCAATAATTGTTTATTTCTTACAAATGATTTTGTTGTTTATTAAATGATTTTTGTCTAGATGACAGGATATCTTCTGGATGACCCCATGTTTATGAAGGAGGACAAAGAGAGAAAAGAAAAAGTTGATAAAGTTTTCTCTGAAGTAGAACAGCTGGAAAAGGATTCCAAGTTGTCAGACAGGTACACATACATTGTACAGCTCACAATTTGTACATATATATGCATGTATATGAAGCTCACCCTTATCAATGTCCAGTACTCCCAGCTCCCAGCTGGCTCACTCTCTCTGTCTCTCTGTGCAAAGGTCTGAGTTAACTGCCACTTGGTACTTCTTATTTTGATCTTAGGTTTCAAGTTT
Organism: Platygyra sinensis; assembly: GCA_019787425.1. Taxonomy (NCBI): domain Eukaryota; kingdom Metazoa; phylum Cnidaria; class Anthozoa; order Scleractinia; family Merulinidae; genus Platygyra; species Platygyra sinensis. The sequence continues at coordinate 7,351 of JAHPZR010015804.1, read as the reverse complement.
AGTTTACTAGTAGGTGATTTATAACATTTAACGTACAGGAAATATGTTCACCTGTAGAAAGCATAGTGGCCTTATGGTTAGCATGCAGGACTCCAGATCTGCTGGTCTTTTATTTAGCAGGAGTTAATCCTGTTGTGTTCTCATCGATATGCTTTACTCTCGCAGTGCACTCTCTCCTCCCAGTTGTCGTATACTGTACAGGAGTTGCAGTGAATTTAATGATGCATGGCAAAATGATTAATATGCAGCGCTCTAAGCTGTGACCATTTTGGTCATCATGGCGAGTGGAAAAAATTTTTGGCGACTAAAATTCTGGCGATAGTTGCCAATTGGTGAGCAAAAGACTATAAAAGAGAAACTTACTTGAAAAATTCTCAATAATAGGACAAATTTAATCAATAGTACAAGGGGGTGGCATCACATCTCTATCTCTTTTCCCCTCTCGTCGTTCAGAAACTCAACATGAATGCGTAAACTTGAAGTAGCAGCATGACCCGCCTAGACTAGCATATGCTATCCGCGGGCATGTTCAATTTGTAATTTTGTTTTTTATTTGAAAACAAAAATAAATGTATGTATGTATGTATGTATGTATTGAAAGTAAAGTGTTGAAAACGTGCTGTTCGGCACATTAGCCCTTTGTGTAATATGTCAAGAAGTGTCTTCCCCTTCAACTTTTTGTTTTTTTGGCAATGTGTAATATGTCATGAAGTGTCCTCTCCTTCAAGTTTATTTTTTTGATGACTGAATTTTTTTTATGGCGACCATTTTACAATTAAATGTCGCCAAAAGGCGACTTTTTAAAAAAGTGAGCTTGGAGCGCTGATATGTGAATTCACATTCAGTGTCACTGTTTTAATAAAATTTCAATAGTACCTCAATTTTGGTACAATAGTTTCATCACATGTTATTGGTTAGACTTATTAATAGCAGTAATTCATTTGCCTTGTTGTATTTATTGATCTCTCTGTAGTGTAAAGACTTTACTTTCTCAAGTTCTTAAACTACGATCCACAAACTGGGGTTTCAGTGGGACTCAGGGAAGTGCTGGGGCATATTTGCCTCACCCTGCAAATGATGAGTACTACATCTCTGATTATAGTTTAGCCATGGTATGTTAAGTAAGATTATGTGCCATTACATGTATAATATTTAACAAATAAAGAAGCCTAAGCCGTGTATTACACTGTGATAAAACACGATGGTCATTTGAGAACATGAGAGAAATGTAGAAAGCACGAGCCGCAGGCGAGTGTTTTCTACATTTCTCGAGTGTTCTCAAATGACCGGAGTGTTTTATCACAGTGTAATGCATAGCTTAGGCTTCTTCATTTGCTTTAAAATATAGATTTTACACATGCAAAACAATAAAACACGCTTTTTCTATGTTTTATACTCTGATAAAACATAGGTTTTTGACCAATCAGAGCGCGCGCAGGGTCCTATCTATATTTTAAATTCCATTACATGTATAATTATATATATCATTGGCTTATTTGATTTCATAGTTTGTGAAGAGTAGGTAATCATCTCATGATGGGTATAATTCTCAAAAGAACTGTTGTGAGTGATTGATGGCTCATGTTTTGACCTGAGCAGAAGTCATTGTCAGTCTCTTTAACTCTGAAGATGATTTCAGCTCAGGTTGTCAGGACATCACTGACAAACAACATTTTTTCAGATTTATCATCCATCTGAGGAGTGCAGTAGCTGAACTATTGTACCGATAATCCAGGGTTCTAGTTGTTTACTTATCTCTTTAATAAGCTGTTTTAGCACTAACAGTTCTGTAATAAACTTAAAATTTGTTCCTGTAACTTTATAGCATGAGCTCTCCTTGGATGATGACTTAACGCCAGTTACAAACCCAGGTAAGGCAAACCCTTATTGTAAAGTTAACATAGCCGATTGTATTTCATTGTACAATGAATGAAAATGTTGTGTTCCTATGAAGCTGCACCTTTGTGCTTAAGATTTGGGTAGACCATTGCAGGTATAAAAACTCTCTTACTTGTACACACGTACTGTACATGTATGTTCCATTCTAACAAATAAGCCATAAGCGTGCCAACTTTTCATTATTTTATGTAAGTTTAGTCTGGTAAAAACAATTAAGAAAGAAGGGTGTAAAAAGTAGGAAGTCTGAGAAAAGAACAAGTGACAGGAACGTCTAAACCAGTAGCAGATCTAGGGGAACCTCCCCCCCCCCCCCCCTCCCTCCACTTATTTTGGGTAAAAAATATGACATCACAGAAGGAAGAAAAGCCGACAGGGCAAGCAAAACAAAAGAACTCCCCCCCCCCCCCCCCATGTTAGCTCAAGGTCTGGACAATCAAAACACATTTATTTTCAAAGCACAAACTCCGTACTTTGCAATCTCCGAATACATGGATTTTCACACTGAAAACTCAGATACCAGTATATTTTTGCGGTTCATGAACTCGCTGACTTGAACGTGACATAACATGTCACGCACCTTACAGATCCGCCACTCTAAACTCTTGCAACTTCGTTCCCCTCCATTCCTCTTTACACTCTGTGATCATCTTAAGTGGCTACCAAGTCTGATTGCCTCTGAACTTTTCCACTTCATAGAACAGTGGAGCGACTACTATGAAGATGATGGGGAAGAAGCAGCTCTTATACATGATACCTACAAGTACTACTTTCCAGAGAACTATAATGATGAAGATTATGGGTACGTACCCTCATGTACTTATTTAAAGCATTTCAAAAATAACGAGTACATGTACAGAATGACTTTAAATTTGCAAAGGATGTTTTTTCAGTCCTAGCAGCTTATCAGGGTATTTGCTCGGCAAACTTGCACAATATTACCCAGGTTACCCTGAAGTAGTTCACTAATGTCCAGGATTGAACTCGAGTATCTTTTTAATTAGTACTTCATATTTGGAAGGGTTTTTTTGACAGCTTCATATCACTTCATATTTGACAGAATTGTGCGTTTTGGCGACTTTTTAGCAATGAGGACACTGTGATGCTTATCATAAGGAATTTGAATCTCATTAGCATTCAGTACTGGACATAATTATCTCAAGTAGTAATGTTACTGCTAATAGTCGTGTGTTTTTGTCATGGGCACCTGGCTCAGGAGATTGGAAAGCCGTGAAGCCACTCCCTACATTTAAGACTTAAAATAAAGTTGCAGTGCCGTGCTGTGCCCTGCTGCACTGTGCCGTGACATGCCGTGTGTGGAGCAACAGTTGTTACGAGACTTTGTGTATGCGGGACTTGAACAAGAAGGTTTCCCTTTGCTGTATCTTCTTGTTGTTATTGTTGTTTGATGTATGTGTTAGCAAGACCTATTTTCCAGAATCTTAGAGCAGAAGCATTTTACAAGAAGGAATTTCTACTTGCACTCTTGCTCTGCTATGGATACTTTACGGTTTTGAATTTCGTCTCGCTTTTTGTCCTTGAGAATGCATAAGGTCACTGGCTAGTCGTCAACTCAGATTGCAGTGGAAAACTGTTCAGCCATCACGAATATAAAAGGGTGGCATGGTAGATTGAGTAGGGAATGAGGCATGCCACGCCCATGGCTTGTCCCATTCCCCTTTGGGTTAAAGCATCTCGGCTCATATTCTCTGCTGAATATCAAGAGAAAAACGGCTGCTAGCAGTATATTGCTTAAATAATAAGATAAATAAGCGTAAATAAAAATAAATAAGATATCTCAATGGTACATCCAGGGAGTGGTTCTTTGTCTTTGTGTTGAAATTTTAGAAATGTTTGTTTTGAGGAGCGTATCGCGTAGAAACTCTTGAAACAACAACAACAACGAAAAACAGGACAGAGGGTTATGAGGTTATGGAGATAACTACTTAATTTTAGATGAAAGAATGAAAGATGCGAATGCAGCCATAACACTACTGGAAAAATGACCTGAAAAATTCAGGCTTTGAACTGACGGGATTCGAACCCACGGCCTTTGCGTTACCGGTGCAATGCTCTACCAACTGAGCTTTCAAAGCCACATGAGAGCGATCGTGTCTGGGTTCGGCCCTTTGGTAAGAGACACCGCTCTCATGTGGCTTTGATAGCTTAGTTGGTAGGGCATTGCACCGGTAACGCAAAGGTCGCGGGTTCCAATCCCGTTCAAAGCCTGAATTTGTTCAGGTCATTATTCCAGTAGTGTGATGGCTGCATTCGCATCTTTCATTCTTTCGTCATTTAATTGCTACTGTTTTACATCTATTACCCCCTTTGTTTTAGACTTAAATAGAGTGGTTTTCAATTGAGTGTTGTAAAACCAAAAATCAACCCGGTTACTTACCTACTCAGCCAATCTCAAACCGCAATAAAACTAAGACCAAAACCATAGTAATTGCCTGATTTGATACTTTCAACGCTCAGTTGAAAACCACTCAACCTTTGACTCATTATAATGTCATTGATATGTTTTTCAGGCATGCTGAAGCTAGTAGTTATTACCTGGAAGATGATCCAGAATATGATGACGAGATTGATGAAGAGTTCGAGAAGTTCTTACTAGAGAAAGAGGCACAATTACAATGATTTAAAAAGGAGAATATATTGTGTAGTTTTTGTGAATTAGTCAAATTTCAGGTCTTGTTTGTTACAGTTAGCTGAAGAATACAACAGCTTACAGAATTTCCTTTTTAGGATCATAGATTTAGTAGCATAGAAATACTTGGTCTGTCACTCTTTGTGCGATCTGTACAAGTTTATACACTACACAGATTATACCATGGAAAGCAGTTCCATATGAAGGTACTGCTCGATAGCTTGGAGAAACTTGATGATTACATAACAGAGTTAAATATTTGGAAATTTCCATCCACACTGAGACTCTTTACAATGCTGTTGCATCATAAACAGCATCGAATGAAAGTACTCAGTTCTCAATAGGAGTTTCATCAACAAACTTGAAAAGGTTAGAACCATCTTGTACAGTATAATAAACAGGACTACTCAATAGCTTTCATTTGAATGGTCACACACAAGTAGGGTTTCATCCAGAGACTTAAAAGTTAGAACCAACTAGTACAGCATAATAAACAGTACCACATGAAAGTACTGCTCAATAGCTTTCATTTGCATGGTCACACGCTAGGGTTTCATCCAGAGACTTGATAGTTAGAACCAACTAGTACAGCATAATAAACAGTACCACATGCAAGTACTGCTCAATAGCTTTCATTTGAATGGTCACACACAAGTAGGGCTTCATCCACAGAATTAAAAGGTAGAACCACTTTGTACAACATAACAAACAGTACCACATGAAAGTACTGCTCAATAGCTTTCATTTGAATGGTCACACACTAGTGTTTCATCCAGAACGACCTTGTACAACATAGTATACAGCATGAAAGTAATGCTCAACAGCTCTCACTGGAATGGTCACACGAAACACTGAACATTATCTAACGAAAGTATCAAGTTGACTAACTTTGGCTGGACAAATACGTTAGGATGACTTCTGCTCTGTTAGTGGAAACGTCGGTTGGTGACATCATCTGAACGATCACAGTATATGACCCCTTCCTCCACCCCGTTCACCCAAACAATCCCAGTAAACGAACCACTGATACTCTGGGTCAAACCATTTACCATTATAAATAATAGCAAATCGTGATGGTTAAATAAGTAAATTATGCTACCAACTAATATAATAATTTGTTGTAGACGAGAAAATAGAATTTTTTATGTTGACAATATTATAAAAGAACTTGAACAAGAGTGATACTTGTGTGTAAATATAGATTGTATTGCTCGCCCGAGAGTTAGCTAAAGTGAGATAAATAATTGATAGACCTCAATAGCAGGTAAACCTGCACCCATAGACGTGTAGCTAATTTTTCAGGCGTTCAGTTTGTTGGGGCGCAAGCGAAAAATAAAAAGAGAACGGGGTAGCACCTATATTGTCATCTCTGCCTCAATAACACAAAAGAAGAAAAATGTAAAGAAGGCTATTTTAACAAGTTGATCCACAGAGCCTTGTCTTTGACCTAATGTTGGGCTACAACGGCCTTTGCTTCAGAATTTACACGCGTGACGCGTGGTTGAGTTTACTTTAATGGAGCATTAGCTTTAAACAGAAGCATACCACCTATGCTTCTGCTTTAAAAGGACGCTCCCGTTAAAAAGGGCGCATGTTCTGGTAGGAGTTAAGTGGATAAATTTGAAAATGGCGTTTTCGTTGTGAAATTACATCAACTGTCTTCCGTTCACCCAAGCTCCGTTTTCGTGATCTGGGTTAGTACGGAGGTAGTCTAAAGGCCCGTTTACACGGGCGATTTTTGTCGCGGCAACTCGATGCAATTTTTGTCGCGCTGAAGTTGCAACAAGTTTCAAAGATGTTCGAAACCCCTGCGATATTGCGGCGACAAATCGCACTGAAAATCGCACCTGGTTTACACGTGCGATTTGAAGTTGCAACGTAAGCGCGACTAAAATTGCATCGAGTTGCCGCGACAGAAATCGCCTGTGTAAACGGGCCTTAAGAGCCTGGTGCCAGGGAGGGAGGGTTAACCTAGCAAGTGGTTTAACCCAAGCTAGCTGAAAGGTTAAAGATAGCCCGTGTTTGCAAGCAAACTTTCACAGATAGGGTAACACTGCAACTCGGGACAACTTAAGGCGCGGTTACACTCGAAGGGTCTGGAAACAATTACCAAGTTGACTTCCGGGTAGGCGGGTTAACCCACCTGCCAGGGTAAAACCAATTGAAAGGCTGACCGGACGTCCGGTCAGCCCTTCAAATGGTTTTAAAGTTTATTTTTCACTGCTGATCTTGATCTAACCAAGATCCGGCTTCAGTCCGCTGCTGTTTGTACAAGTGTTCCTTGCATTACAGTTTACACGACTGCCAGGGTAACCCTACGGACGTCTGCGGCACGTAGATAGGGTAACCGGCCTACCCGGGTAACCCAAGCCGCCTAGTAAATACGACGAAGAAAAACTGAAAAGAGGAAATGTGAGGGTAACCCGCTTGCAAGGGTAACCCGTTTGCTAGGGTAATCCTCTCTCCTTGTAAACAGGTCCTAAACCATAGAAATATCAAATATCAGCTCGCTTTCGAACATCTCTGGAGTACTGAGGGCATGCTTTGAGCACGTGCTTTGGTCCGAAGATCGCGTGCTTAAATGAGAAAATTTAAATAGAAAGTGTACGTGCCTTGGTTAAAGAACGCGTTCTTTGGTTAAAGAAAGCATGAGAAAAAAAATGCGTGTGCAATGTTTCAAAAGTGACTCTCTAGAAACTTGCGTGAGATAGAGAGTGCACCGTTGCTTTGGTCGAAAGTTCGCGTTCTTTGACTCAAGTTTTGATTTGCTCAAAAGGGTAGCTAACATTAAAAACATGCAAAGGA
>JAHPZR010015803.1:27500-32500 GCA_019787425.1 Platygyra sinensis | reverse complement strand
ACTGCTTGAAGCCACATTCACCTTGAATATGTAGAAGGGTATTTGCTGGTAATTGGGATGAACAGCCTTCAATTACTGAGTCATTATTCCAATTGATGTTAGGTATATTGAAATCACCAGCCAATAATACGTCATTGCTGTTTAACTTCTCCCCCATTTTCAAGAGAGATGTTTCAAGTTCCCGAAGGCTTGATACATTACCATTTGGATTATAGTAAGTTCCCAGAATTAGTGATCTTCGACCTTTTATTTGGCATTGTGTCCAAATACACTCACAGTTTGAGTCAAACTCCTGCTTGTGAGTAACAAGTAAGTCAGACTTGATAGCTTGAAACACACCTCCTCCTCGTGCACCAGATGATCTATCTTTCCTGAACACAGTAAAGTGTGAAGGGAAGATCTCCCCATTCTTTATATCAGGGGTAAGCCAAGACTCAGTTCCCATAATTACATCTGGGTTATATTGGTCTATTGCCTGTTCGAAGCTTGCTTGCTTAGGACTGAACACTTCGACAATTAAGCAACAGACATCGTAGCACCGATTTTGGTTTAGCTCTTGGTTTGGCAGGTGGTTTGAAAGTCAACGGTGCCTCATCCTCATTTGAGGGTTGCGCTTGTGTAATTGGTAACTCTGAGAGTGGATGGTATAAATTGGACAATTCCAAAGAGGATGAAGAAACATCAGGCAGGCTGCTGGAGTAGTTAGGGGACGTCACATTCCGGGCATATCCATGCACAAGATGAGTTAGCAAGAGTTTCATAGCAGATGGGGCTTAGGTCCAGGACACTTTGCATGCTGCCATACATCACACGAGTCACACTGGATCCCACGCTGGTTGGATTTCACTGGTTTTTTGCACACACCGCAGGGATATTTCCATGTAGGGCCTGGGTTTACATTGATATCTCCCGAGAGCAGAAGTAGACTGGATAGAATACTGAATTTAGGATTCGTATCGAAGGTGGTGGCTTGTATTCTTCTACGACTCGAGGATAAGAAGGCTTAAATCGCAAAACGATCAGGACACTTAATCAAATGGCGATCACTCATTTAACAATAGCTACACTCATAAAGTAAAATAGACATGAAAACAAGAGAAAGCGGCTTCTGAAAATATTATCCGGAGTATTGCTGCACGAATCGCAGCAACAACGCTTCTATTCTTCGAGTCGCTTCGCGCGGAGGAAACCCGACGCTCGCCGCGGACAAGATTGTGCTACATACACAGTGACCTTTTATCTGGTTGGACACGAGCAAGCGGTGGAAATCGAGCCTACTACATCCTACAAGTTACCACAGCAGCATCAATTTAAGAAAAGCTCGTCTTTTATATAGAGGTAACGAATTTAAAACTTTAAAGACAAACTAAGCTGCCATGACCCCATGTTTTCAGGAAACTAAAGAAAGCGTGACCCTGTCGGCAGCAAAAGATCATATATGCAAATTAGTTCACATTCTGAAAATAAACCTTCGAAATGTAAACTAGCGATGTTTTAACGAATTGCTTTGAACTTGGATACTAATAAATGAAGATCTTAGACACAATACACGGTAAGGAACTCAAATTAATCCATCGGCCGTGAAATGTTGCATTTGGGACTGATACGTGTAAGAAAAGCAAAATATCGGCCGCTTATTGTTTACACTGATGCGTATGCCGCGATATTAAAAGCAAACTGGCCGTGCTGTAGACCACAATTCTAGTTCCAACGATGCTTACAACAACTCTCGCTTAATAGTATCATAAAAATATGCCCTCTGTGTGCAATCTAGTACTCGCTGCAAAGCTTGTGGACCATTAATAATTTCATGATTGTGCGGATGGCTAATGTGCTTACCGCTTTTAATAATGCAGTAAAGTTGCGGAAGATACATATTCAAACCTAGGTTAAATAGACCTTAGATAACAGTGAGAATCCAAGTTTCTGATCCAAGCTGAAAACAAAAGGACGATATATCGTGTTCAGGCTTGAGGTCTTGATATAAAAGTAGCCACATTCGTCTTCGAAGTCTCCAATCGTGTACTCAAGATGTTCGAAAGGTATACACTGAGCTGTTCTAATCTGTAGCATTCATTTTCGTTAATCTACACTCTGGCGCCCTCTAACGTCTACGATGTGTATTTTCTGTCAAGGCTGGACAGAAATTACAAGGAAGAAACCTACTAGGTAGCGATAATATGAAGAATAAACTTGAATAACTCAAGTGAAAACAAGAGGTAATCTCTGGCGCTTCATACGTGAACACAACCAGTGACGTCACAAGGTCCTTAAATTCGGTTCCAGAGCCCGGACACAGTTTTGCTCGAAAAAGTCGACTTCGGAGGCTAAAAACAGCACTTTCCGTTGGGATTTGACAAAAATAAAATTCACCATGATTTTAACTAGGTTGAAAACTATAGATTGAGCAAATAAAAGAGGATACGAAAATTTCGTTTCAGTAGCACTATAAGCGTAATTAATAGATCGAGAACTCAATAGAGAACTGAGGACTTTTCTTGCGTTAACATATTCTTAGCTTTGCATAAAGTAGATATGCGCCGGATAAACATTTTTGCTTATGCATCTTTCTTATGCACCCCTCCCCAGCACCACCGGTTACAAAAGACGCCCACCTCGAAAAAATGGGACCAGACGCTGAAAATACATGTTTTAAATTCGATGAAAGAAAAGACATATTTGAGGGTAATGGCATGACAGGTAGATTGAGCAAAGACAACGTGGTATATATAATGAAGACGATTCATGCATATTATCATAGTTAACTATGATATTATCAAGAATGCCATGGCACCAGCATTCTTCTTGTAACCTAACAAAAATACGAAGGATGGATTTCCGAAATAAATTAACTGACTGCACGATATTCCACACGATCTCGACTCCTCGTTTGGCGTCGTGCATGTTGCCTTGAGAAAAATTTGCCTACCATCTGAAAACACACAGTTCAGCTGCTTCAAAACGGGCACAAACTCTTACACTAATTTTTAATAATCTTAAGTCGGCGATTTCGTGGTTACTATGGTCATGTTTAAACTAAGTGTGTCATTACCAACTGACGCCGTGTCGCGGTAAGACGGCAAAGGAACTAAAAGATGTATGGTTACAGCAGCACCTAATATCAACAAGGAAATAATTAAGGGAAAAAGTCGTTTTCTTATCAGAGACTTCTTCTCTAATGATGTAAGTCTGTTTCTGACTTGAACATCACGCGCTGCTTTCTTTGGTTCTTCCTTTCCTTGTGAGATGAATTCTTGTTGGCCCGCATTACATTTGCAAATCGAGTTTGAAAGGACCAATTCTGGAAAAAAAAAAAAAGAAAAAAAAGAAAGGTTACAGATGAGAGTTTTTGCATAGTGTCAAACACACCTGCACCTGGTTTTGTTCAATTTAAGAGCCAATTAGAAGAACTCTCCGTGAACACGGTTTTTGAAGTTTATCAACTTCATACAAGTATCGGTTCTCCTTGAATTACATGAGCCCATAATTCATGATGCCTAAAGTCTCACTTCGGAAAACAGATTAAGCCTGCAGTTCATTTTTCCTTATTGCGGTAAGCAAGATAAGCCTTCAGTTTATGACCAAGTCTGATCCGGCAGGCCACCATAAAGCTGCAGTCTGTCAAATGAGAAAGTCGTTGCAAGCTACGGTTTTGTCATGCTTCCTCCCTCGCTATTTTTTGCGCTGGTGATTTGTTAATATTCAATAATACATACCCGAGTCTTTTTTCTGAATGTCTCCATTTGATAAATTTTCTGACGTTTGGTTCATTTCAGACTTAACGCCTGTTCTATGGTGTGCCTGATTGAAAACAAATAATTATAAAGGCATAAGGTATACGAACTTTAAGGTCAACAGCACAAACACTAGACAGGCCACTTCCAGACGCCGGTTACAACAGGGCAAAGAACGAGTTTATTTTTTAAAAGTCCACACAAGTGAAGACATCATTCACGAAAACAGGCGTAAAAAGAACCACGCTCCTCACTCCACTGATTAATTCGTGCAACAAAAGTTTGCATTTGATAATGGCGACAAGTTGACGCCGAAACGTTTTGTACTTTCGTTATATTTCTTTTCAAATATTTTTAAATATATTCTTTATCATTCAAAAAAGTAGCCAGAAAGAGTGATAGTTTGGGGCCCATATTATGGGATTCTCTTGGAGGCAACTGAATAAACAATGACGGAATGGAATACTGAAAAGAACTCTAAAGTTTGGTTTTCAATAAGTATTATGTACCAGTCAATTCCGAAACCACCCATCCCCCCCGGGCAATCCCCGGGCATTTGACTCGCGTTAAGCCCCGTACAGTGGGGAATTTGACTCAAAATGAGGCCCGCCCGGTGGGGCATTTGACTTTCCTGTCAAAACGTCTGTCAGCGGTCGGAAACAAAAGGATTTCGCGATTCTTTGATTCAGCACGTGAGTCGCGTTCTCGGATCATTGCTGTTGTCGATTCCACGTGGGTTTTTCTGTTGTTATCGTTTTATATAGTTATATCGTGAAATATGCCTTTGTTTAAAGTTTGGAGCGAAGACAAGCTGAACAAGAAATTCGTAGTGGCTGAAAATTTTGCAGAACTTGTTTCCAAAGGTAAGAGATTCTGTTTATTTCCAAAGGTAAGGGATTCTGTTCTCCCTGGAAGTTGGGGGATTTGACCCTCTTTGAAGCTCTAACGGGTGGGGCATTTGACCGTCTAAACTGGCAACATGGCGGGGAATTTGACCAAAATTTTTCAAAAAAGTCAAATGCCCCAGGGTTTGCCCGGGGAGGGGGGTGGGCGGTTTTGGAATTGACCGGTACATTAAGCAAAAGTTCAAGCACAAGCAAAACGGCAGTGAGGACGCACACAGCACAAGAATAAGTACGAAATAATAAGCGCTCGCTCAGGTTCCCTTGGGCCAGGCCTTTACTCTAAAAAAGTGCTAATGTACTCACTAGTTTGCACTGCTTCTCCCAGTCTGTTCTCAACAGCAAGATCAAATATAAACAAGCC
>JAHPZR010015803.1:17500-22500 GCA_019787425.1 Platygyra sinensis | reverse complement strand
CACCAAAGCTCCCTTGCAAAACAAAGAACATAAGTACATTTCAACAATTTCTAACACTAAAGCTTTGTTAAAACTTCTTAAGAAAGCCTTTGGAGCTGCTCCCCCCTGCATTACAATTACGACGTACATTAGTTCGGCCCTTCGGTATTTATAGTTCAAGGCTGTGACCCCAGCGTTTTTTAAAAATGTTTGGTAAATCTTTGGGTTCTAGGGGTGTGCTGCTGAGACAATGAAACCTTAATCCTATACTACACAATGATCAGCTTGATTTTGCAACCCTAGCTATTCTAGACATGGCACAAAACCCCCTATCCTATCCACTATCATAGACCAAAACACCCTGACTAAACCAATGTCTTCTGAAGTCACTTCCAGGTTCGTAGAGTTTTAGAAGCCTTAGGTAAAGAATCCTGTTCAAGACTAAATGAATTACTTATTGGTCACTTTTCAGGTAAATCATCCCCATTCTGTACCAAACCAATCTGATTTCTACACCCTATCTCACACTTACGCTCCTGAGAAACAAACCCTTCACAAAGGCGCATACACATATGGCTTATATACGAGAGTAGCCTCTCAGGGGGGAGCTTTGACACCCTATCTAAGATTAGAAAATATCCATTGCAGGATCAATTTCACACTTGAGCATGACAGTTGACATTAAAAAATGTGTTTTGTATTCCTAAGAGATGTGTGAATTTGATCACCTCCTCTGAAACCATTTTCCGTGACTACCACTTAATAGTTTTTGTAAGATTTAGGAATATAATAGACAAGTAGTGCCACAGCCTGGTGCGCTACAATATAAAAAAGATTCAACTATACCTGCTAAAAATGCTCCAATTTCAAAACTCCACCACTCTATACAAATCATTACCACACCCGACATAGCAAGCTTAATAAACTGGCCCCAGTCTAACAGACTTTCAGTGGTCCAGCCTGTAATGTATTGAACAAAGGTCTGTTAGGTTATAATTAATATGAAGTTCATATATATTTGAGAAGTGCCACGAGAGGCTCCTTATCTTTGCAGTTTCCCTGGTATGAAGCGGATGCTAGTCCACTGCAGGGTTACCTCAAGCATTAATTTCTCTACACAGTACAGTCCCAGGGACGGATCTAAGGGAAGGGTGCAGGGGGTGCGCACTTCCCCCCCCCCCCTCCCTCTGTCCTGAGATGAAGTCTTCTTTCTTAAAGTCTTCCTCATATTAAAATTTATTACGTCTGCAGTCAACAGTCATTTAAACCATTCCTTAGTTGTGCACCGCTCCTAAAAAAATCCTGGATTCGCCTTGAATCTTCCCTTTATTTGGGGCGACAGCTTAATACTTATTTAGATTTAAGAGTTCTAAATTCAACAAGCAAGTGGATATTTTGGGCAAATTGCTGTGATTATCAAACTCGGGATTAAGGTGATTCCTCAAAAATAAAAATTACTGATGATTTTTTTTTAAACTTTCTCTGAATGTTCCCTACCAAGCACTGTTTCGAAAAATACAATAAAAAAGATAGGTAACCATTCTCGCAAAAGAGATATGATGGGCCAGTCTTGCCCCGTTTATGCCAGTACTCGTGCTAATCACGCGCGTCATTCATCGGTCCACGTTACATTTTGCGGTAGTGGAAGCACAGTTTATCGAAGTAATACTTGGGAGAACACTTGACAGGGTGAAAGCGTGGAGCATATGGAACAATATCATGTAAAATTTGTGGGAAAATATCGCACCATTTAAAACGAGGTGGACGTAATGCGTTTGTCGAGTCGTTGTTTTCGTGGTCATAATTTCCATCCTAGAGTAACGTTTTTGTGCATGCTTTCAGCTATATCTTTTTTTCCTTCCAATAAATTTTTTAAATTTTTTTTAGATTAAAGAGGATAACATGGGTCTTATTATTAGGCAGTAAAAAATATAGGTCACCGTGCTCGTTTAAGCGAAAACGAGCTTTTATTTCGCTGTCGAGTCTTGCTTGTGGGAAATCTCTTACGTTGTGCACGTGCACGTTCTCATTTGCGCGCGCTAACGACGCGAAAACCGTGCGCAGTCGGGATGCGCACAGGGGCGGGGCAGAAGACTCCTGAAATTTTCGTATATGCATCATCCGACAAAAAATTGACATCACATCCGGTCTTAACTGCGTTTCCTAGCTCGTTTCACAAAGCGAGAAAATGGCGTTTCGATTAATCATGATTTCCCTGTATTTGTAAACCATCAGTTTCGTTTCATTTTATAGTGAGGATGGAAACATGTTCCAAGCACATTTCTTCGACGTTTTAAGCGAATATTTCGGAAAAAGAGAATACTTTAGTATTGTTTTGGAGGAAAATAACAGAGAGCCTCCTCTCTTCGAATGGCGGATTTTACACATTTGCAAAACTGGTGTTGTTCCAACTTTTGGTTCTTGTTGTTCGTGGTTCAGTGATAACGCTAAGTACAATAGCCTATAATGTTAACAACAACCAGGATGAAGTATTGCTGGCCATAGTTTGCACTGTGTAATGATGATGCCATATTGAAATTTGATTTTGCCGCTCAGCTCGCTTTTTCACCGGATGTGACGTCATTTTTTGTTGGATGATCTACAGATACAAAAAAAGTGCCAGGCGTCGCAGGGTGTTCTCCCCGCCCCTGGGATGCGCAATACAATACTGAGGAATCATGATCAGGTGTTAAAATAAAATAATAAAGTCAACATATTTTCCATTTTCCACTTATCATCAAAACAAACCCAAGATTAATTAAATAATACCTGGCCATGTTTCTTTATGGAGCTTGAAAGCCTTCATATAGGAAAACAGCAGTAAAAACATAATCACGGTGGTAAGTGCCCAGCTGAATGCTACTCCTCTTTGAAACGAAAAATCAGAACAATCATCATAATGAAACTTATGATCATTATTTTATTAAACAGAGACTATACTACAGTCCAAGCTCCATTAAGCAGTCACCATCACAGAATAGCCAACAGGGAACTGGGGCGAGTATCAAATTTTAACAAATTGATAAACTGACACCACCACATGAAAGATCATGTTGAGATTGGTCATTTGACTAAGTATGATGCTTTTAGGGTGAACAGAGACCAAGTTATGGACCTTGAAACATGGTTTAAAATCCATACAAACGTCTGTCTCTAATTTTGAGGCAGCGACCCCCAAAATCATATAAACTCTTAAAATTTTATGATTTCTGTGTTTCTTTTAAAAATGGGCAAACATAGCAATTTTCAACTCAGCTTCTTTCAAACAGTAGGTGTATGACAGGATTTTACAGTTGTCACTAAACTCTCTAGTGATAAAAATTTTAAGAGTTTATATGATTTTGGGGGACACTGTCTCAAAATTGGAGACGTTTGTATGGATTTTAAACCATATTTCAGTTTCCTGCTGAATTTCGGAACGGCCAATTAAGGCTGACCACTAAAAGAGGCGATCAAAATCTAGGACATAATAGGCCAAAAACTGAACAAAATGATTATAGGTGAATTTTAAGTGTGTGTTTCTGATGACTACCTAATGTAGCATTAAGCTGACTGTTTAAAAGAGAAAGGTCTGTAGCATAGAATCTGTCACTTTTTGACAAAGACAAACAAAAGCCTGAAACTTGTCTGCATTTGTTGGCTAAACAGAGGTAAATCATAATAAAATCAATGGGAAGTCCAAATGCTTGGCCGTGACCATGTAACAAAGGTGAACACTTAATTAAGGATGTTCGCGCCCCAAAACTTCCCACGTACAGACTTTTTTTAAACTTTGACTGCAGGTAGAACATGATAAGATTAGATTAAAAACGAGAAAAAAATCGGGGGTCACCGAACTCGTTTTGAAGATAAGGCGTAGCACAGACCATAGCTTTTCTAGGATTTCCAGTCATTCGAGGCGATTCTGGCCGGATTCATTACTATCGTCATCTATTTAAGTTGAAGAATCATATCTAAGTTATGTGTGTTTAACACAGCATATATAGGCCTAAATCAGCTAAAATTAGCCTTAAAAACTACAACTTCCAAGTCACGCACACCTGTATCCATGTACCAATTCGACCCTATTCGAACAGTATATGAGAAATAATCAAAGCTCCCCACGTACACATCTTTTTGTTTTTTAGTATAATGGAAAGAATCAGAAAAGGAAGTCATTTGCCGAAAAAAAAGTGGGGGTCACCGAGCATCCAACAAAAATATTCACACACCAACTTAACGCAAAGGTCATCAGCTCTATATTTTGTTGAGTTTTCGACGCGGTGCGCGCGCTTGAAAATGACGTGGCACGCGCGTGCCCAATGAATAGCGTGCGCACTAGAGATGCGCAGTAGCAATGGGCGCGAACGTCCTTAAAGGAGGTTATGGATGATTAAATTAATTAAGATGCTTACCTAAAACCTGAATAGAAGACAAACATCATCAGAGCATTGATGCCAATCTGAACAGCATTGGAAACTAAACCAACATAAAGGATTGGCTTAACAATCCCCTAGAAATCAAACAATTCAAGTTGAAATTCTTGTGGTTTAATGACTGACACTACCCGTCAAGACAAGCGACACAGACCATGGACCTGGTGGAGAACTGTGACCGCAGACCTCAAAGAACTTGGCTTGGTCAGTGCGGAGTGAAAAGATCACTAGGGAGTGTGAGAAGTGTAGAACTAATAATATGATGGCCTTATTTCCCAGCCAGGACGATTAAGATGAGTGTAGCTATTGTTAAATGAGTGATCGCCATTTGATTAAGTGTCCTGATCGTTTTGGCGATTTAAGCCTTCTTTATCCTCGAGTCGTAGAAGAATACAAGCCACCACCTTCGATACGAATCCTAAATTCAGTATTCTATCCAGTCTACTTCTGCTCTCGGGAGATATCAATGTAAACCCAGGCCCTACATGGAAATATCCCTGCGGTGTGTGCAAAAAACCAGTGAAATCCAACCAGCGTGGGATCCAGTGTGACTCGTGTGATGTATGGCAGCATGCAAAGTGTCTGGACCTAAGCCCCATCTGCTAT
>JAHPZR010015803.1:2500-10000 GCA_019787425.1 Platygyra sinensis | reverse complement strand
TGCTCTGCAGATGTGTGACTGCACTTGTCTGCTCTTGGCCTTGTATAGGGTTTTGAATGTTTGGTACTTATGATAAATTATTATTAATTTAGTATTTCTGTTACGCAGTGCCAAGCCATCAACCAGGCAGCATGTGACATTGCCTTTGAGGTAGCAAATGAAGGAGATGCTTTGGTTTGTGGTGGAGTATGTCAAACACCTACATATTTGAGTCGTAAAGGAAAAGAGGCTTGCCAGAAAGAATTTGAGAAACAGATAGAGATCTTCCTCAAGAATGATGTAGACTTCTTACTTGCAGAAGTAAGATTAACCGCAGTACATAAATAAAGCATGTGTAAGCCTTCGATTACCAGATAGTTAAGCCAGCATTATAGATCATTAAAGCTAAGCAATTTAATATTGCTATAATCTTTTCAAATTCTAGTGTATTTGTCTATTTTTAGTTTTTTTGTTCAACTATTTAGTTTCTTTTTTAATCTCGTGTTGTTTTCAAGTCTTTAACTCAAAAAGGTTGTTGATATTGAATTGGTATCACTTTAGGCAAAATTTTATTGGCCAGGCAAATACATGTAAGTAGTGGTTTATTAGCTATTACCATCCATGTAAGCATGTCTAGGAGAAAACAAACACCTTTGGTTGTGATCCAGTAAGAAAAGTGATACATCTTATTTCCTAACTTATAAAATTGTAAAATTATTCTCAGTACTTTGAACATGTGGAAGAAGCTGAATGGGCAGTGGAATCGTGTAAAGCCACGGGCAAACCTACTGCCGTTTCACTGTGCATTGGGCCCCAAGGAGATTTGCACGGCATTCCTACTGGGGAATGTGCAGTGCGCTTGGCTCATGCAGGTATATCAGTGAGTCCAGAATAGTTTTCAACAAAATGTCATGAAATTGTAAAGGTTAAGATAGTTTATGATCAATATTTCACATTGCAAGGTCAACAAAGATTGGTTTTGAAAATTTCAAATGAATAGGCCATTTCCGAATTACCTCGGGCCTCTTCTTCAAAGCGAGTCTGTTGCTCTGCTCTGGTGCTCATCCTTTCATATGCAAATCATTTTTCATTCACACGCAAATTAAACTCATTTTCATGTGAATGAAAATTGATTTGCATATGAAAAGATGAGCACCAAGACTCGCTTTGAAGAAGACGCCGAGGTAATTCGGAAATGGCCTATTTATGTATGAAACTTATGATACCTACATGTATAAGATACCATATGCTAAATATTCAAATAGAATATATCAGCAGTTAAAAATTCAACCTACTATCTGAATGTGACATTTAACAAGAGCAAAAGGTCAAAGTACACCAATTTTGGTCTTTGTCGATCATACATGATGATACAACTTGAACATCCTTACATTTACTACAACACTTTATGCAATAATATTCTACACATCTCATTTAGCAGTATGCATACTCACTTTTTCTCAAGTCTCGTGCTTTGTTCCCTCTATTAACAAACCACAAAAAGTCATTTTCAAGGTCAATAACACTGTTTAACTGTTGCACTTTTCTAGGTGCAGATATTATTGGCATTAACTGTCATTTTGGCCCTGATGAATCCATTGAAGCATGCCGTTTGATGAAGGCAGCCCTTGATGCAGCTGGGATTAAAAAGCATTTGATGGTTCAACCTCTAGGATACCTCACTCCTGATGCTGGCAAACAGGGGTTCATTGATCTTCCAGAATTTCCTTTTGGTTAGTTTCTTTCAGTGCTTTACTATCTTGGTATATTATGTAAAAGAGCAAAGCATAACATTCACTCTAAAAGGCTGTGTGTGGTTTGATTCGGAATCCTGTTATCACATAATTCCTGAAGGTGTTGGAAGAGTACAGTAAAAGGTACTCCCAGCTACAGTGTAACCACAATCATGTTCTTTGCAGCTCTGGAGCCAAGACTAATGACTCGATGGGATGCTCACAAGTTTGGTCGTGATGCTTACAATGCTGGAATACGCTTCATTGGTGGCTGTTGTGGAATTGAACCCTACCACATCAGAGCTGTTGCAGAAGAGGTGCGCTTCCTTTTTTGCAATTCAAAGAAGGGAAAACAGTACATAGCTATTCAATGATGCATTTCAGTGTGATTTGCTGTCTAAGAATTTGCCATTTGTGATTTGTAGAAAGAGAACTTTCTCTAACCATTTCCTAGATTTCAATATGCACAAGTCAACAAATTTTGTCTTGTTTGTTACTCAGCTGGCAAAGGAGAGAGGAAAGCTGCCAAAAGCAAGTGAAAAACATGGCCCTTGGGGAGAGGGGCTAAGGTTGCACACTAAGCCATGGGTTCGAGCCAGGTAAAATTTTGTGAAATTCTGTGCAACTGTAAAATCTTAGTTAACCGCACAGCCATGGGCCAAGCGCAGTTCTTAAACTGCACAGGGTTAATTTTTTTTAGTTTTCTCGGTGACCAGACCCAAACCCCCACATTGCCAAATTGTGATAGGACTTTTAATCACAAACTGTGATGTTTACCAAAAGCTGTGGAAACATTTATACACAGAAAATGTTAGATATTGTTTTCTTTATTGTTTGAAAAATGTATTTTATTTCAGTTTTATTGATGCGTGGATCTGAAGGGAATATTAAATATTTGCCGTGGTAAACAAGAACTTGCCAGAACTTGCAGCATTTCTGTCAATGCTTGGGAAAAACGCACAACCCATCTAAAATTAGCTGTGGATAACATAAACAGATTGTGTGACCCGCATGACTACTTTGCTTGTCCGTTACTGCTTCGTTGTCAGAGAGTGATGGTGCAATAATACAGTTGGTGTTGATCAAGTGATGTGGAGTCTACTGTAATCAATGAATCATCAAGGACTACTTTGGAATGTGCACTGCATTGCAACATTTAGTAGTGTTAAGAAAACAGTTAAATTTTAAAAGTGCGGTTATATCATCTAAAAGATCTTAAAAGAGGGAAATGGTTATGAAGCCCAGCAAACTTCAAAGGAGATAATGAAGATTCCAAGATTTACGATGGAAGGTCCCCACAACTATACACAATTTATGGTTTTTGCTCATACACAATGCATGAATTACATAATCATATTTTGTGCACAGTCAATGCCAAAGAAGCAAACAAAAGCATAGAGCAAAGATTTTTGTCAGGCTTCATACCCATTCTCCTTATTAACTATGGTAAAATGCAGCAATTGTATTTATGCTATTGTAATAAATAAAAATAATTTTCAGGATGTCTTCTGTATCAAAAGTTTTGCTTCTATTGCACTAAAGTGACTTGCGTAATTAGCAAAATTGTGTTATCTTATACTCACAGGGCACGTAGAGGTTATTGGGAGAATATCAAGCCATCAAGTGGCCGACCATTCTCTTCTAGTATGTCAAAACCAGATGACTGGGGTGTTACTCAGGGAGATAAAGACTTGATACAGCACAAAGAGACTACCACTAAAGAAGAAATGGATTCTGTCATCAACCGAGCCACAAACAAAGAAGTTGTCAATGGAAGTAACTGAGATCTTGAAGTCATTGTAAATAGCCTAAAAAATTGCTGTATAATAGATAGAGTTTAGATGAGTGTCTTTGTGAATCTTTCCGCAGTTACCGGTAATTGTACTTGTCAGTCATAATGTTATTGACATATTTTGATGGTTGAAATGGAATGTTATCCAAGTTGTACTTGGATTGTATTTTAATATTCTTTTAAAATTGCAATTGCAGCAAAATTATTATTTGCAGTTAGTGGTGGCTAGTCTCTATTTAAGGATTTGAATTTTGTCAAAGAATACAAGCAGTATAATATATCTTCTATTTTTATCTTTCATTGTGCTTTGTTAAATATTTCATTAAACAGGGCTTGATGCTAACTTTTTACACCACTTTCTACTTTAAAAAGTAGATTTCAAATTTACTTTCCATCTCAAAATTTTACTTTCCAAACTGGAGGCTGGAGGACTCCTGAATGTAAAATGGTTGATTCAATTGCACTATACAACTTGTGTTTATCGCACGTAGACCTACTCCAAGAAATAGATTCACTTTCAAATGGAAAGTGGGTAAATCTTAGTTTTAAGCCCTGATTAAATTCTTTGCTAAATGGATTTCAGCAATTGCAGATGGATCAGTTGTGTAAATAAGTATTTTATGAACGCTGTCATGTTTTCTGTGACATATGGGATTCAAAAATTGCACTTTGTAAGATTAAATTGAAAAAAAATGAAGTCTTGTATAACATCATGCTTTGTCAAACTTGATCTTAAAAAGTGATGTTCCCTTATGATCACTTATCCTCCATTCCCACCATTGAAAACAATACTAAAATGTTGAATTGTAGTTTTAAGGCCATCCCCTTTTTTCTCCAGTTAGCGTCATCTGTCCAACCCAGACTTTCGCATTTTCAAAAACCTTATGAAGAAGGTAATAACATGTAATTTCAAAAAATTGTCACTTAAAGGACGTTCGCACCCAAAAACTTCCCTTGTACATATTTTTTTAAAAAACTTTGACTGCAGGTAGAAAATGATAAGATTAGATTTAAAAAGTTAAAAAAAAAAATCCAGGGCCACCAAACTCATTTTGAAGATAAGGCATAGCACAGACCATAGCATTTCTAGGATTTCCAGTCATTCGAGGTGACTCTGGCAGGATTCATTACTACCAGCATAATTATATTTAAGTTGAAGAATCATCTAAGTTATGTGTGTTTAACGCAGCATATATAGGCCTATTTGATAGTGGAGCCCCATAACCATATAGGGAAAAAGAAACCCATGAATTGATTTTCTCATGGTTATCATGGGCAGCGGTATTGCTCGTGGGCGCGTACGCATGACGACAGCGGTGGTGGAGTTGCGCAACATGGCGACCATACTCGAAATAATAGGTTGACTGAGACATGCAGCCTTATCGTGTTCTTCTTTGATATTGAACATCCATGTTATGATCAATTGACACCTGTAAAAACAAGGTATCTGCTGACCAGTATCACGTGACCATATCGCGGGCTCAAGTGTACAGCTCATTGAGCTCACTTGTTTTTTTTTTTAAGTTGACCGCTGACCAAGTGCTGGTTTTCAATTGGATCGCGGGCTCATGTCAGGTTAACTTGTTGAAAACAGGGCAGGATTGTTCAGAAGCCTGTTAACGCTAGCCCAGGATTAAAATTTATTAGCATTATAACTTTTTCCTCTATACAAATATTTTTTGCTGCTTTGTTTTGAGTATATGGTGATTATAAAACTCAAAACAGAAAGTCACAGTAAACAGAAAACCTCACTGCAAAGTTAAAAACCTCAAATCAACATTCTACCTTTTCCTGGGTTAGCTCAATCGGGCACTGAACAACCCAGCCAAGGAGCTACGCTTTTAGGCTGGCCTAAATCTATATATTAGATCTTTGCTACATGTCATTAAATCAGCTAGAATTGGCCTTAAAAAGTACAACTTCTAAGTCACGTGCACCTGTATCCATGTACCAATTCCACCCTATTTGAATAGTATATGAGGAATAATTAAAACTTCCCACATACAGATTTTTTTGATTTTTAGTATAATGAAAGAATCAGAAAAGGAATTGATCTGCCGATAAAAATGTGGGGCCACCAACCATCCAACAAAAATACTCGCACACAAAGTTAACACAAAGGTCATCAGCTTTATATTTTGTTGACTTTTGACTCGGTGTGTGCGCTTGAAAATGACGTGGCACACGCATGCCCAATAAAATTTAATAGCATGCTCACTAGAGATAAACAATACCAATGGGCGCGAACGTCCTTAATTAATCTGAAACACAGGCATACAGATCAGTATGCAGTTTGCAAATTATAGATCTATAAGTGCTTAGAAAAGCACTTACAGATCTATAATTTTCGAAATATTGTACATTTCTTCAAATGCATACTACAAGTTGTAGATAATGCCGTGTTTCGCCAAAATGTATTGTTATATTTCGAAAACGATCCACTCAGTCCAAGTTTTTAGACGTTTTCTATTGTGGCCACATGACAAACCAAATATGGGCGTGGTTCGAAACATTTAAAGGGAACGTGAATCGAACAAACATGGTAAACTTTGATGCCTACTGGACTTCAGGAGCCAAAAAATGGAGGTTTTGAGATTTCCTTAGCAACAGACTTGTAGTTAAGTTTCTCCCCCCTTAAAATGTAAATTCTCTTTGTTTGCGCCATCATTATGCCGACAGCTAATGCTAGTTGTGTTTCCAAGTTATAGAAACACAACTTTTAACCAATCAGCGTGCGAATTATCTCGAGACTGTTTTCTAACAGAGTATAAAACTGAAAACGTGTGTTTTAATGTTTTTTGCCACATTACCTCTATATCATAAAGCAAAGGAAGAAGCCAAAGTCATGTATTACACTGTTATAAAATACTCCCGGCATTTGAGAACACTCAAGAAATGTAGAAAAAACTTGACTGTGGCTCGTGTTTTCCACATTTCCCTCGTGTTCTCAAATGCCTGTCCTGTTTTATCACAGTGTAACACATGGCTCAGGCTTCTTTATTTGTCGATGGAAGGGAAAGGGAATGCACATAAGAACTGCAGCTAAGTTGCACCAGATTAGCTCACTGCCAACCATTTTTGTGCTCATCCTTCACTATACATAGGTCACGGTCAGGGTCACTGTTATTCATACCCAGATATTACTTGGTATTACACATGGCCATGGAAGATCTGGTTTCAATGATGCTTCAAAGCTTTCTGACCCCCTCTGTAAATTTATGAAATACCCAGGCAGTAGATCCCTTTGCATGAATTGATCCTGTCACGTGATATGGAATAAATTATGCTGGGACTCAAATAACTGGTGCAGTGGGACTTTCAAAACAAAGGAAAGTCGGCCTGGACTGGTACAAGTTCCTTTGTTTTGAAAGTCCCACTGCGTTGTTTCCATCCCAGTATAATTTACTCTGTACCATGTGACCAGATAGTGCAAAGGGCCTATTTAGTCAGCTTTAAAATATAGATAGGACCCTGGACGCTCTCTGATTGGTCAAAAACCTATGTTTTATCAGAGTATAAAACATAGAAAAAGCGTGTTTTATTGTTTTGTGTGCGTAAAATCTATATTTTAAAGCAAATGAAGAAGCCTAAGCCGTGTATCACACTGTGATAAAACACTCTGGTCATTTGCAATTGAGAACACTCGAGAAATGTAGAAAACACTCGCCTGCGGCTCATGTTTTCTACATTTTTCTCGTGTTCTCAAATGACCATTGTGTTTTATCATAGTGTAATACACGGCTTAGGCTTCTTTAGTCGTTAAATAAAAGAAAAAATATATATTCTGGGAGGTGGCAACAAGCCCGTGTGACTACTGAAGTCAAGAACATTAGACAAGCTTCAAGAATGGGTGATTGGGACAAGTTCTCTGAAAATTGATGCTGGATAAATTGAAAGTCTTGCAGAATATTATATGTACTTACACAGACGGTCAGTAGTTTTCATTCTCCTATGGTCTGCGTTTTGTAAGCTTATATCTAGTCTGCAGTCTGCGTT